>JBBPBX010010364.1:8849-37989 GCA_038048925.1 Garcialebias charrua
GCATGCGTGCCACTGCTGCCTGATGTAAACAGAGCAGACGAGGCAGCCTGTTTTCCTCTCTGGCTAAAAGTTCAGCTACTACAAGTTGTTGTCAACAAGTTAACAACAAGTTAAAGCTGGAATTTGGATAAGAGTCAACAGATTTGACACCAAGTGGGGCCGCTTCATCTGCGCACCAGTTGCTGACTGGACCGGAACCGAGTCAACATGTCTGACTTTAGTCCGTGAGAATCAGCTGATTTACAGCAGCGCTACAAGGTAAACCATGTTCTTAATAATCTTTCCTTGTGTTTAGTTCGATCACAGAACAACCAACTGAGGTTTTATTTTTATTTTTTTCCTGCGAGGTCGAAGCTGTCGTTCCACGAAGCGGACCGGCGGTTCGGATGTGGGTCCAGTTTCCACCAGGATGAACAACAGAGTCCAGTTCATTAAAGTTCGGTTAACGTGTTTTTAAAAGTGTTCAATTTAATTCTCAGTGTTTGTGACATGAGTTTGTGGTGTTGGATAAATAAATAAATTAAAAATCAACCTGGTGTCTTCATTTTCAGCAGCATGTTAGGCATGACGTAACGAGTCCAGATAGCTTCATTTAGCTCAGATAAATGTAAATATCTCCCACGCTAACATAAATACTGTTTATTATTGTTAAACTGTTAATATATAGCACATTTAGTATGTTATAGTGCAGCGTGACACGTGAAATGTCCGACTGCCTCGTTAACAGCGACAACTGGATCCAGGCAGCTGGCTCTCTTCCAACACAGATGCAGGTAAGGTGTAGAATAATTAAATATGAGAATCAAAATATATTCCATCAGCTATAGTTCAGAAAGTGGTGCGTGTGTCCACTGTCCAGTCCACCGCCATTGTTAAAATGCCGGCTGTCTGCGCGTGCGTGCTGCGTGCATGTGTTCAAACAAAAGCTCCACGGGAGATGTTTACATTATCAACGGGGGGTCTGCGAAAAAGTTCCACTTTGAGAGCTGGGTTCAAAAACCATCGGAGTCATCGAGGGGGGCCAGCAGCGTCGTGTAGGCGATAAGTAAAGTCGCAAAGAGAAAGTAGCGGTTACACTCAAAATACGCGCCGTGTAAACTGGCCCTAAGTTTTAGAAAGTTGAAATCTTAGACCTCCTCCTCTGTTTAACGATGGTTTCTCTCTTTTTACATAAATCGCCTCCTTCACACCTCTCTCAATCTCTTGTAGGATGTGTGTGTGTTTTCTGTAAGCTCTGCTTTCACACACTGAACTTTGAATGGGTCACAGGCACATGTTATCCCAATTATGTGTGTGTGTTAGCTTCCAATTTACCTAGTTTGGTGTGCACCAGTGGCCCAGCTTGCTTATAACTTCTCTCTCCCTCTCACAGTCTCCAATTGAGAAAGCTTATCGGATGATGAGCGAAACGTCTTGTTTGTTACAAATAAAGTCCAGTTGTTCTGTATTGAACGCCTTTTTTGATTTTATCATGTCCGGAACGACTGAGAATCTACACCAGCATATAGAAGATATGCAGCATCTTTCTGTAAACACTGAAGAACTTCAGCTTCCTCAAGAAGTACATGAAGTAAAAAATTTAGGGGTTGTTTTGGATCATAAACTTAACTGGAAATCTCATATAAAATACATAAAATTAAAACTATGCAAAAGTATTGGACTTCTAAATAAAGTAAAACATGTTTTAGAGCTGTCAACACTACATACTTCATATTATTCATTTGTTGTTCTATATCTGACATACTGTATAGAGGTATGGGGCAACACATATAAAAACCAACACTAAACCGTTATTAAACCGTTATCTGTCATACAAAAGAAAGTTATGAGAATTTTATATAAAGTGGACACCAGAGAACACACAAATAATTTGTTTATTCAATCAAATATCTTGAAACTAAAGGATCTGGTTAATTTAAAAATGTTATTGGTTATGTTCAAAGCTAGAAAGAGATTATTGTAGTAATATAGGAAGGGGTCAGTTTAATGACTTACCTATATTTTAGATGTATAAATTGGCAGGGTTTAGACTGACACAAAATTACATCATTAATTAAACGAGTTCTCTCTTTTTCAGCTTAATACCAATAATTCTATACCTTGACCAGATGTAATTCACAGGAAACGTTAAACTTATGTTGGCACAGCAGGACTGCACCATTTATTTAACATAATTATAAATTACATCACACATTTGTACATGATTGGTTGATTATTTTTCCTATAAATTAACTTCAGCACAGATGAAATACGCGTCCGTAATTTCGTAGGAACAACAGAATAAAGTTATGGGTTTTAATAACTTATATCTCTGCTGGCACAATAACTTAAAGTTTAGTTACTTAAAGTAAGAAAGTTTCAGTGAAGAGAAAAATGGAGGAGGAAGAAAATGGAGGATGAGGAGAGGTATTATCTTGACGTGTTTTAACCAGAAACATGGCAGCTCTCCGGCTGATCTCGGCTACACGTTGGTACCCTTGGTAAAGCATATGACGACTTGTTACCTTGTGAAGATGGTCAGTCCCCAGTTGGTCCAACTGGTCAGTTCGTTTACCATTCTCAGCGTCTCCAGACGTGCGCCTTGACTCGAACCGAAAGTAACGGCAGCTCCTGGTGTTGTTTTCAAGATAAGACGTTCCTTAAAGGAATGTCAATAAAAGAGAGCTTTTTCAGCTGTTGAAGATGACTTATAACAGGCATGTTATAAGTCTTTAACTGAATGACGTGGTCATTAGCGTGTTGACCAGACGATCATCAGTTCTTTAGGGAACCTCATCAGGGCATTGAGGTCCTCAGCAAACGCCATCAGTTCCAGCAACAGCTTAGAACTTTAAGGAAGGATCTCAGATCAGTGACTTGTTGTTCTTCTCCGATTGGTCCAAACAAACCAGTGGATGAAGGTCACTCGGATAGGAGAAAATCAGTTTTTAGAACAGAGAAGAAGTTGTTTAGAATGAAGACAGAGAAACAGATTAGACTGGAGCCAGCTTCATAAAACAACTGATTAAAACTGTGTTCTAACTTCTAACAAAACTGATCGAGTTCAGTCTGACATTAATTCACTTTCAACGTTTGATTCATCATATGAAGAAGTGATCATTATTTTGAAATAACATTGGATTTCCAACTTGAATTAAACAGTTTGAATTAAACAGTCTTTGACTTAACAAACATTGAATTCAATAATGCTTATACAAGTAACACAAGGTTATTCATTAACACAAAAATAGAGGAATAAGAGAGTCTCTTATGACTTATTGTGTTTTGATTCAAAATAATGTAATAAAATAGTGTTAATGTCTTTTTTCTGAGAGTATCAGTGAAGGTCATCACTGGACAGTTCAAAAACCTTAGTTTGACCCTGGGTAGGTCCACTACATCTCCCCCCTTTTGGAAGCCATCGCCAGTCCTTGGGGATGGGGTCCAACACGAAAGGAAACCTTGAACTGTCTCTGATCTTGAAGTAATCCAGCAAGTGGAAAAGAAAAATCAAAAATTATAATCCCATAAAGTTTTTGGAAATTCCATACTGTTCGTAGGTAATCCCATTGCGGTAAGCTTTTAATCCTTTGGAAAACAAAGTCTTATAATCCACAGCGGTAATTCCACAGCGGTAATTCCATATCGATTAGAGTTGTTGATTTCATCAGCAACAATTGTTTTTATCAGCATGTAGAGGGGATCCCTCGATTGACGCAGAGGAGGCGACCCTTGGATGAAGGTTGAAGACCAACGTTGAAGTAGCAGGTCCCCACATCGAAGGTTGAAGGCTGGTTGGTTTCCAGTCAGTGCCACTCTGGTTCTATGTGTCATGCATTTATATGGTTTTAAGTGGGCTTATGATTGGGATTTTACATTAGCCTTACCTATATGCACCTGGTATGTAAGTTATCATGGTTTAGATCAGCTATAACTACCAATTAAGGGGTGGATCAATGCTGTAAAAATTTGAAATAGGGATCTATACCTATAAAATTTTGGAGGGCTTCTGTAACGAAGGCATCTAATTCCAAACTATTCCTCCATTCATTACTTAGTTTAGGTTAAACTAAAATAGAAAAATGAAATATAGTTTGATCTAAATGTCTGTTGTCTTTTAGACGAACGACGTAGGATTTGGTATTCCTAATAAATTTTGAAGTCTATGGCGAGACTCATCAAAATGAATAGATAATCTAGAATAGAAACGATCGAATCGGTTCAATTTAGAAATTGTGAGACCAGTGTAGTTTATGGTACCTTGAGTAGCTTTAAACTACATTGACTCTTCGACGATTGAGATTTAACAAAACGAACTGCATGTTGGCATAGTTAAATCCATATCATTCATTAACCAATGTTAATACAAAACCTTTTTGGCTGGGAGTGTTCAGAACCAAAACAATATCTCAACTAATGACAACAGTAATGACTAAACAACAAGGAAACAACGTTTCACTGCTTCGACACACTCTTGTCGTCAGATTCCAAAGTGCAACACACAAGAAAAACAGGTCTCAACTTTATAACCGATGTCAAATTAAATCCTGCAGATTTAAACGGTTGTTAAGGTTAGTTTTTTGTTGTGGGTTTTAGCCTTAGCGTTTCTAAGTTCTAGTTGGAGCCGTTTCTTTTAGCAACTAATATAGTTTAAACTGTTTAATTTCGTGTGCTTGGACGACCTTAATTTCCCATGAAGTCTGTGAGTTTGCAAGATCTTTGTCATTTGTGGGGTTATTGAAATCTTTGTCTTTGTCTTGGGCATGACCTAACATCACCCCCCTGAGGTCATGGGGGACCACGAACACAGGTGAGGACGTCCGTCCATGGGCACAAGTTAGGATGCCATTGTATAGTTTAAGCTGTTTTCGCAGCTGAGAGTAGACAGTACACAGGAACCTTTTAGGTTTCGGCCAACGTTTCTTCTTACGTTTACCTCTTTCTGTGTAATTCAGGTGTGTCACAACTGTCGGCGCAGTCGCAGGTGTGTCTGATTGTTCAGACTGCGACGGGTCACTGTCGTTGTGTGTGTTTTCCCACTTCTTGACTGAAGAGGGGCTCTTTGAGTCTGTAGAAACTATGTCATTTCTGATTAGATCTAGACTCAAATGCTCTCGAACCAAGGTTTCATCGAAAGCTTGGCTGGTTGCCAATTTATCTGTCCCAGAGGACAGTACAACGTCTTCGGTGTAGGATCCGTGGATCTCCACACCCTCTTCTACCTGTGGTAGGTAGTGTTCAGTGAGTGCTGATTGTTCCAGCTCACAGAGGAGGTTCGCATGTTGGGCCAGAGTTGGGTCCAACTGTTGGGTCTCTTCTGCCTCATCTCTATTTGAAGGTTCACTTACCGGGCTTGTGATCTCGGTTGGGGAGTCATCCGTGCCTTCTGTGATACCATCTGTTAGACAGACAGCGTCATGACCTTCAGGATCTTGTTGACTGTCAACATTCTGTTTGCTGTTAGCATCTTTATTGTCAACATCTGTGGCATCTGTGTTAATGTTATTAATGTTAACTGTGAGCTCTAAGTTTTTGTGAAACATAGTGCTGCACATTGCTCCAGGTAGGTCAATGTTGTTAGTGTCATTATCAATGATAACGCCACTCATTGTATCAGGTTGGTCAAGCACTGTAACATTCAAATCTACTAACAAACTACTTACTTCCTCTGTCTCTTCCGAGCATAGAGGTGTTGGGCCATTTTTCTGGGACATTCGTGACACTTTGCACGTCTCGAACTGTTCTGTTCGAGGCGCAGGAGGTGCAGTTCCGAGGCTCGGGGGCTTCTGTTGGGACCACGCATTGTTACATGAGTATAGGTCCTCATACTTCAATTTCTTTTGAAGTTCACCCACCGGAAGACCTTGGTTTTCACCAACCTGGTTCGATCTGAACCATTTTGGGTCTCTTAAAGAGTCAACACCTACCTTTTGTGGTTCATCGCTTGTCTCAGACTTTTCAATCTGAGGTGCTTTAGGAGCGGGGCTCCCTTTAAACCATTGTGAGTCACCGTTCCAGCTGGCAACAACCTTTCGTTGTTTGTCAGTTTGAGAATCTTGTTCATTCTTGCTTGCATTATCCAACCTTTCTATCAACCGACGTATGTTCTCCATCACTTCTGAGGTCAGACGGCCATTGATACGACAGTGTTTATACTCGCATTCTATAGGAGGGAGAACCTCTCCTATTTTTAGCGACTGGGATACGACCTTTTGACCTGGGCACACCTCAGAGGGTGTTTTGCTTTGCATGTGAGCCTCAAAGACCTTTACAGCACCCTGTTTGATATCATCCAAAGATGTTACTTCTAATTGACACCAGGTGTACAATGGCAACTTGAATCTAATATCAGAGATTAGATTATTTCTGAAAACAGGTTTGAAAAGCGTCTGCTCTTCAAGTCCCGGTTCCCTTATGTCGCCTGAATACGCCTTGAAAATGCTGTCATAAAACAGCGATGGATGTTCATCTTTTCTCTGCAAGACATTTCGGGCAGCTAAGTAGTCACTACACAATGAGAGAGATTTTCTCTCTGTGCGAGGTGCAGGGGGAGCAGGTCCTCGGCTTTGGGGTCCCTCCTCGGATCCTTTGATGTATGAGTCTACTAGAGGCACATACTGTATGAGCCTTGGACGCGCACCTTCTTGAACTTCCATCTTTGTTTTGATTTTTTGTGAAAATCAATAAGACAGTTCGTATTTTAATGTGTGCAAATAAATCTTCACTTTTAATGTAGCACTGAGTCAATCAAACTAACCAGCTGTGTGGTTTAAGTGTTTCACCGTGTAATAAGTATTTCTATTCATAGGTACCTTCTTTCAGGACTTACCCTTAATGAACCTGTAAAAGTTAAATGCCCTCTTGCAGTGTTAACTTTATATATAACTTATTTTTTAACAACAGTTACTAACTAACACAAGCATGATTTTCGTTTTACTTACTCAAACACTTTTTAAAAGATTTGAAATAAATGCAATATTCACACTAAAATGTTCCCAGGAAGCTGCTCCATCATGCCTTAAAAAGATGTATTGCAGTTTGGCTAAACTGTTTTGCTGTATTTTGACAGTTATCAGGAGTGAAAATGGGATTTCCTGTTTGTTATTTTAAATATTTTTTTATTTAAAATAAACTGCGGTTTTTGTATGCTCAACATAACATTACAGATGTTTTAAAATAAATGCAGAGGGTTTATCATCTATTCTGTGTAAATGTTTCTTGTTCTCATTCTTTTAGCCAGCAGATTGCAGGTTTTTAAAGCTTAAATTTACCACTATGTGACCGTAATTACTCTTCCTGGCCGCTATAGAGGCGCTGTTGACTCTAAGGCCGCGTTGACTACCTTTTAGCATTTAGCCGTAGCTTTAAACTAAATCGGATAAACGTCAACTTTTGGGATGAGTTCTAGCCTGGATGTGACAATCGCCTAAACAAACGTTCATTTAAGAAACGAATGGATTTGTTTAAAATGTTTAGAACAAGTTCTGTGAACTTTTAGATATAAAAAAAACGATCTTTTTCCTTTTTTTCTCTATCTGGGTCACGTCACTTCCGTTGACGTGTCAATCGTGTTGCATTTAGGGACGTGCGTGCAGTCGGACGTTTGTTTACTCCCGACGTCTAAACGCTCTAAAACCCCTTTAAATATCTCAAAACACTGCGGTTAAACAGTTTCTGACGATATTTTATGCCTAAAAACGAAACAAGCCAGATAATCTGTCAGAATTGTGTGAACAAAACTGAAATTTGACGATCAACTGCGTATCACGTGATCACCTTGAACCAACCACAGCACGACAACAGATGTTATGAACGTAGCGTCAGCATTTAGCTTATCAAACCTAGACTCTTTTTCGACTCATAAAACGCTAAAATTCACCACAAAAATTCTGTGAACGAATCGTTTCACAACAGAACAGTTTTACCAAGCTGCGCCCAGTAAAAATAGCAAGATAAATGTCGCCAACACAGACTTTTTACCGTATAGCAACCCGTCAGAGCTAAATGGACCGGGACCAGAACCTCGATCCGACAGCTTCAGAATACAAGATGCTATTATTCCTGCTTAAAATGTAACGATACCACTCGACAGCAATTTTCCAGATGTAATGAATTGAGCTTATTAGGCCAGTTTGACACGGCGGTCAAAACGTAGATGCGCTTTTATCTGTGACACGTCAGAAAAAGTCCAAACGACTCAGAACCAGAACCACACAGCAACATCAAATTTTAACCCAAAAACCTCAACACACGTTTAAAAGTTGAGTAAAGACCATTCCTCAGCTACAAGTGACATTAACCAGCAGTTTCCTGCAGCTATGACACACGTACGGGCCACCAATGTAGTAATATAGGAAGGGGTCAGTTTAATGACTTACCTATATTTTAGATGTATAAATTGGCAGGGTTTAGACTGACACAAAATTACATCATTAATTAAACGAGTTCTCTCTTTTTCAGCTTAATACCAATAATTCTATACCTTGACCAGATGTAATTCACAGGAAACGTTAAACTTATGTTGGTACAGCAGGACTGCACCATTTATTTAACATAATTATAAATTACATCACACATTTGTACATGATTGGTTGATTATTTTTCCTATAAATTAACTTCAGCACAGATGAAATACGCGTCCGTAATTTCGTAGGAACAACAGAATAAAGTTATGGGTTTTAATAACTTATATCTCTGCTGGCACAATAACTTAAAGTTTAGTTACTTAAAGTAAGAAAGTTTCAGTGAAGAGAAAAATGGAGGAGGAAGAAAATGGAGGATGAGGAGAGGTATTATCTTGACGTGTTTTAACCAGAAACATGGCAGCTCTCCGGCTGATCTCGGCTACACGTTGGTACCCTTGGTAAAGCATATGACGACTTGTTACCTTGTGAAGATGGTCAGTCCCCAGTTGGTCCAACTGGTCAGTTCGTTTACCATTCTCAGCGTCTCCAGACGTGCGCCTTGACTCGAACCGAAAGTAACGGCAGCTCCTGGTGTTGTTTTCAAGATAAGACGTTCCTTAAAGGAATGTCAATAAAAGAGAGCTTTTTCAGCTGTTGAAGATGACTTATAACAGGCATGTTATAAGTCTTTAACTGAATGACGTGGTCATTAGCGTGTTGACCAGACGATCATCAGTTCTTTGGGGAACCTCATCAGGGCATTGAGGTCCTCAGCAAACTCCATCAGTTCCAGCAACAGCTTAGAACTTTAAGGAAGGATCTGAGATCAGTGACTTGTTGTTCTTCTCTGATTGGTCCAAACAAACCAGTGGATGAAGGTCACTCGGATAGGAGAAGATCAGTTTTTAGAACAGAGAAGAAGTTGTTTAGAATGAAGACAGAGAAACAGATTAGACTGGAGCCAGCTTCATAAAACAACTGATTAAAACTGTGTTCTAACTTCTAACAAAACTGATCGAGTTCAGTCTGACATTAATTCACTTTCAACGTTTGATTCATCATATGAAGAAGTGATCATTATTTTGAAATAACATTGGATTTCCAACTTGAATTAAACAGTTTGAATTAAACAGTCTTTGACTTAACAAACATTGAATTCAATAATGCTTATACAAGTAACACAAGGTTATTCATTAACACAAAAATAGAGGAATAAGAGAGTCTCTTATGACTTATTGTGTTTTGATTCAAAATAATGTAATAAAATAGTGTTAATGTCTTTTTTCTGAGAGTATCAGTGAAGGTCATCACTGGACAGTTCAAAAACCTTAGTTTGACCCTGGGTAGGTCCACTACATTATTGCCATTTAATTTACAAAAAAAAAATTTCTTAAGCTCTTGTGATAGAACTAACAGAAGGAAGTATGACGTCAAAAGTAAAACTGTGCGTACTACTTTAAAACAAATGTGCATTTCGGTGCATGGAGTAAAACTATGGAACAGTTTGGTTGAGGAGTTTAAAAAATGCTCTACTATTAAATTCAAAACACTTTATAAAAAAGAATCATTAACTCTTATACACCCTTGAGTTGTTAATGGGAAGAGTGGAATATTGTTATGTATGTTATTGTTGATACATTGTTTGCAACTTGTTTTGTTAATTTAATGTTTACGGCCATGACATTTTTGTAATTATTGAGAAAGGGGGCAGGTCTATACAAGATTTTCTTCTTCCTGCTCCCTCTTCACTCGTGTAAATATGTGTTGTCAGAGAATGTGTTTGTAAACTGATTTTTTTTTTAATCAAGTGAATAAATTGATTGATTGATTGATTGAAGTACAGTCTGCTCTGTCTCTTCTTGTAGATGCTTCACTGTTGCATCTCCAGTCCAGTGTCATGATCCACGTTCTGTCTGCCATAAGTTATTGTTATATTCATAGTTTATCATGTCATGTTGTCATGTTCACAGCAATCACATTATTGTTCCCTCCGCCCTCATGCCCAATGCCTCATTAACGATCATTGCACTCACCTGTTTCTTCCTGTATTTAAGCTCCACGTCCACAGTCATTCCTTGCCAGATTTATGAACGGTTTTGCCTAGTAGTAATCCAGCGCCCATGTCTTGTC
Source organism: Garcialebias charrua (assembly GCA_038048925.1). Classification (NCBI taxonomy): domain Eukaryota; kingdom Metazoa; phylum Chordata; class Actinopteri; order Cyprinodontiformes; family Rivulidae; genus Garcialebias; species Garcialebias charrua. The sequence goes on from JBBPBX010010364.1 coordinate 19,364, forward strand.
CTGTCTTGCTTGTGTGATGGACAAGCAGAGACACTTGCTACGACTCTGTTTTGGTTTTTTGGTCTCACGTCTCTCGCCTCAGCCCCTATTGGTACTGTTTCGGACTCTGCTTCCCTGGTTTTGACTCCTGCACACGCTACTGGACTTCGCCCTCCTGCCTCTCCCCTTGTCGGACCTGTTCAGCCATCTGCCTCACGGAAACGAACCCAAGACCGCCTTTCACGACCACGAGATAAGCCTGCCTCTTTCAACATTATTCGCCTCTCTGCCAACCTGTGTATGACCTCGCTTCGAACCAAGGAAAACCCCCTTCGTGTGAAAGTCCGCACGAAGCACCAACGTAAACAAGGAAGTAAAACTGGACTACATCACCACCGGCTCACGTCATCAAGGAATTCCCTTCCAATCAAAAACAGCCTAAAAAGAACTCAAGTTATCAGTGACGATCAGGACCCATTCCAGCTTCCTGTTTCTCAATAAAATTGTTAAAACTTTTCCAGTGTTCGGTTTATTAGTGAAACTCAAAGACTCAGTCTTGACATTAAATCTGGCCAAACAGAGTTTCACTACCACACTGGTTAACAATTTTTTTGAAATCTAACAAACTGATCAGTCAAGTGTCCAGTTTACAACCTGTCACTCACCTCATTCTAATTCTAGAACTGAGTATCTGGTGCCATCTGTCGGACTAGCCCAGTCATCACAGGCCATGGCTTCCAAGGAACCTAAACTGACTCCTCCTGAGGTTTTTTCTGGTGACTCATCTCAGTGCAGACCGTTTCTGACTCAATGTGAAATACAGTTTGAACTACAACCCTCTGCTTTTCCATCTGAACGTTCAAAGGTGGCCTATGTAGTCTCCTTATTATCTGGCAAAGCTAAAATTTGGGGCACTGCTGAATGGGCAAGAGACTCACTGATCTGTTATAAGTACAGAGATTTTTCTGCTGAACTAATGAGAGTGTTTAATCATGTTCTTCCCACTCAAGAGTCAACCAGAGGACTTCTGAAATTACGTCAAGGCAACCACAGAGTCTCTGAATTAATCATAGATTTTCACACTCTGGCTGCTGACAGTGAATGGAATGAGAAAGCTCTTCAAGATATCTTTTGGCAGGCTCTCAATGACGACATCAAGGATGAGTTGGCTGCACGTGATCCTCCGTCCACCCTCAGAGAATTGGAGGCAGTGGCCTCCAGGATTGATTTACGCCTTCAAGAACGTCGCAGAGAGGTGAGGCAAACTCGGTCTGAAAGGGTAATGTACTCAACCCCCAGATTCTTCACCCCAGAGCCAAAACCACTTTCACCACCCTCACCATCTGCAGAGGAACCCATGCAAATTGGAAGGTCCAGACTGTCTCAACGAGAGAGAGAAAAGAGGCTTCAGGAGGGATTATGCTTTTATTGTGGAGTTATAGGACATCAAGTTGCTACATGCCTGGTCAAGTCCAGAACTGCTCACCAATATCCAAAATATAGAGCCGCCACCTCCTCAACAGGACCACCTCTACTTCACGTCAGCGTAAACCTCCAAGCCAATGGTAAGGAAATACCAGTAAGACTTTTTATTGATTCTGGTGCTGACTCTGAATTTATGGACATTAATTTAGCAAAATCTCTGAACCTCCAGACGTTTCCTACAGAGATACCTCGCAGAGTTCTAGCTCTAGATGGTCACCCAATCAATCAGACTAGTATGGTGACACAAGAGGTTCAACTCCAGATTTGTGGTAACCATGTCGAGAAAGTAAGATTCTTCCTCATCAACTCTCCAGATTTACCCATTGTGATGGGAGCTACTTGGTTGAAGAAACACAATCCTCAGATCGACTGGAGAAGCAGCAACATCCTGGGGTGGTCCGAGCAATGTTTATCTTCTTGTCTACAATCTGCACAACAGACCAGTGATATTATCAAAATAAAGGAGGATACTTCGGATCTGACTCATGTTCCTCATTGCTACCACGATCTAGCCAAAGTTTTTAGCAAAAGTAAAGCTATGTCTTTGCCACTCCATAGACCCTACGACTGCTCAATTGAGCTATTACCAGGCACTACACCGCCAAGGGGACGCTTATTTTCTTTTTCCCAACCCGAACAAAAAACTATGCGAGAATACATTTCTTACTCCCTGAAAGCAGGAATTATCAGACCCTCATCGTCACTTGCAGGTGCTGGTTTCTTTTTTGTTGGAAAGAAGGATGGGTCACTTCGACCATGCATTGACTATCGAGGGTTAAATGACATAACCGTAAAGAATAAATATCCTCTGCCTTTAATGACTTCTGCATTTGATCTCATTCAGGGTGCCAAAGTATTTACCAAACTGGATCTTCGTAACGCATACCATCTGGTCAGAATTAAGGAAGGAGATGAATGGAAGACTGCTTTCAACACCCCATCAGGTCACTACGAATATCTTGTTATGCCTTTTGGTTTAACCAACGCCCCAGCAATCTTTCAGGCACTAGTCAATGATGTACTCAGGGATTTTATCAATATAAATGTTTTTGTTTACTTGGATGACATTCTGATCTTTTCCAAGGACTTAGATTCACATATCAAACACGTTCATGCCGTCCTCCTCCGTCTTCTACAAAACAATATTTTTGTCAAGGCTGAGAAATGTGAGTTTCACACGACCAATACCACTTTTCTTGGCTTCAATATCACACCTGATCAAATATCCATGGATCCCTCAAAAACCTCTGCAGTTCTGGATTGGCCAATACCCCAATCACGTAAACAGTTACAACGTTTTCTTGGTTTTGCAAATTTCTATCGAAGATTTATTAAGAATTACAGTTCCGTCGCTTCTTCTCTCCATGCCTTAACCTCCACCAAAAACTCTTTCATTTGGAATCAAACTGCTGAATACGCCTTCAGTAAATTAAAATCCTTGTTTACCACGGCTCCTATCCTTAGATTCCCCGATGTGGATAAACAATTCATCGTTGAAGTTGATGCCTCTGATACGGGCATTGGGGCCGTTTTAAGTCAACGCAGTGATGATGAAAAAATTCACCCATGTGCATTTTTCTCCAAGTCTCTCTCCCCAGCTGAGCGCAACTATGATGTAGGAGATCGTGAACTACTCGCTGTTAAGTTGGCTCTTGAAGAATGGCGTCATTGGCTGGAGGGGGCTAATCATCCCTTCATCGTTCTCACCGACCACAAAAATCTTGAGTATCTACGATCTGCCAAGAGACTTAATCCACGTCAAGCAAGGTGGGCTCTGTTCTTTGGACGTTTCAATTTTTCCCTTTCCTACAGACCCGGGACCAAGAACGTCAAACCAGATGCTCTATCTCGTTTATTCGAGAAGGAACAGACCAGTGGTCCAGAGGAGTACATACTACCCAAAGAGATACGTCTGTCCATCACCCAGGTCGAGAGGGAGGTCAGGGAGGCCCACCAGAACCATCCTCCACCCAGGGAATGCCCGGCTGACCGCCTTTTTGTACCAGATCACCTCATCACAAAGGTACTCATGTTCTGCCATGCTTCGCCTATTTACTGTCATCCAGGGATTGAGAGAACTCTAACCATAGTCAAGTCACAGTTCTGGTGGGGTTCCTTGTCTAAGGACGTTAGAGAGTTTGTTGGGGCCTGTACCCAATGTTCCCTGGCTAAACCCTCTCGACGTCCACCGGCGGGTCTCCTGAGGCCATTGCCCATACCTGGTCACATCTTGCAATGGATTTCGTCACCGGCTTACCACAGTCTGGAGGTAAAACAGTCATTCTAACTGTCATTGACCGGTTTTCCAAGATGGTTCATTTGATTGCATTGGAGGGGCTACCCACAGCCAAGGAACTAAGCAATGTCATGATTAAGGAAGTATTCAGATTGCATGGGATACCCAAGAACATTGTGTCTGATCTGGGTCCCCAATTCATCTCTAAGTTTTGGGGCGAGTTCTGTAAGACCCTTGGCATTGAACTAAGTCTCTCCTCAGGCTATCATCCCCAGACTGATGGACAATCTGAGCGCGCCAATCAGAAGATAGAGACCCGCCTACGCATTCTCTGTGGTGATGATGGGACCAAATGGGCAGAACATCTTCCTATCGTCGAGCATGCTATGAACGCTCTTCCTTTGAGCGCCACTGGTCTGTCTCCATTCTATGTCCTCTATTGGTTCCAGCCACCGGTGTTTGCCGCCCAGGACAAGGCTGCCATGGTCCCCTCTGCGTTCCAAGCAGCACAACGATGTCGCCGAGTCTGGACCAGGGCCCGCAAACAGCTGCTCAAGACTTCTGCAGTCTACACGAGATCAGCCAATCGTCGCAGGACCCGGGAACCTGCTTATCAAGAAGGACAGAAAGTGTGGCTGTCCACAAAGGACTTGCTTCTTTGTGTTGACTGTCGGAAATTGGCTCCACGCTTCATTGGCCCTTTCCCCATTTCCAAGGTGGTGAACCCGGTGGCTGTCAAGCTCAGGCTCCCTAGCACCATGAAGATCCATCCCACGTTCCATGTGTCCCATGTCAAGCCCGTCCAGTATTCTAAGTTCATGCCTGCCTCCAGGTCTCCTCCTCCTGCCCGACTCATTGATGGCTCTCCTGCCTACACCATCAACCGTATCATGCGTTCTCGACGAGGTGTCCAGTACCTCATTGACTGGGAGGGTTATGGCCCTGAGGAACGTTCATGGGTGCCTGCTTGCCACGTCTTGGACAAGCCGCTCATCGCCCGGTTCCACCGGGATCATCCTGATCAGCCTGGTGGTCCGTCAGGAGCCAGACCTTAGGAGGGTGGTACTGTCATGATCCACGTTCTGTCTGCCATAAGTTATTGATATATTCATAGTTTATCATGTCATGTTGTCATGTTCACAGCAATCACATCATTGTTCCCTCCGCCCTCATGCCCAATGCCTCATTAACGATCATTGCGCTCACCTGTTTTTTCCTGCATTTAAGCTCCACGTCCACAGTCATTCCTTGCCAGATTTATGAACGGTTTTGCCTAGTAGTTATCCAGCGCCCATGTCTTGTCCTGTCTTGCTTGCTACGACTCTGTTTTGGTTTTTTGGTCTCACATCTCTCGCCTCAGCCCCTATTGGTACTGTTTCGGACTCTGCTTCCCTGGTTTTGACTCCTACACACGCTACTGGACTTCGCCCTCCTGCCTCTCCCCTTGTCGGACCTGTTCAGCCATCTGCCTCACGGAAACGAACCCAAGACCACCTTTCACGACCACGAGATAAGCCTGCCTCTTTCAACATTATTCGCCTCTCTGCCAACCTGTGTATGACCTCGCTTCGAACCAAGGAAAACCCCCTTCGTGTGAAAGTCCGCACGAAGCACCAACGTAAACAAGGAAGTAAAACTGGACTACGTCACCACCGGCTCACGTCATCAAGGAATTCCCTTCCGATCAAAAACAGCCTAAAAAGAACTCAAGTTACCGGTGACGATCAGGACCCATTCCAGCTTCCTGTTTCTCAATAAAATTGTTAAAACTTTTCCAGTGTTCGGTTTATTAGTGAAACTTAAAGACTCAGTCTTGACATCCAGTTTGTTGTCCAGGTGAACCCCAAGGTATTTATACTTCTCCACCACCTCCACTTCTTCTCCCATGATGGAAATAGTGTTGGACCTGTTCCTGTTTCTCCTGAAATCTACAATCATCTCCTTTGTTTTGTTCACATTCAAGATGAGATGATTGTTTCCACACCATGCCACAAAGTGGTCCACCAGTTCCTGTACTCAGCTTCTTGTCTCTCTGATCCACCCGACCACTGCAGAGTTATCTGAATATTTTTGCACATGACAGGAGTCTGTTTTGTACGGGAAATCTGAGGTGTACAGAGAGAAAAGGAATGGTGAGAGTACAGTCCCCTGTGGTGCTCCTGAGCTACTGACCACCTGGTTAGACACGTAACCCTTCAGTCTCACAAACTGTGGTCTGTTTGTCAGGTAGTCTTTGATCCAGGTGATTGTTGAGACCTCCACCTGAGTCTTCTGGAGTTTCTGAAAAAGCAAATGAGGCTGGATTGTGTCAAATGCACTGGAGAAATCAAAGAACATGACTCTCGCAGTGATGTCTGCCTTTTCTAAATGACTGTGAGTTTGCTGAAGCAGGTGTATGATGGCATCTTCAACTCCAAGTCCACGCCGATAAGCAAACTGCAGTGGGTCCTGATATGTGCTTGTTTGTTTAGTCAGGTGGGCCAACAGAAGTCTCTCTAGGACCTTCATGTGACAAGAACCAGGTTTAGGGATTTGAACCAGATCACAGACACAGGAAGGTTTAAAAGATTTATTGATAAACTACTTCTGGTGGAGGTCTGAGTCCTTGGGCCAGCATGATCTGAAGAGACAGGAAGGTTAGTGAGTTGGAGTTCAATGGCTTTGGATTGACAGTTCAGTTTATAAACACCAACCTTCATAAACAGGTGAGGGAGGAGTTCCTTAGAGCAGTTGGTTTGTGAGATATCACCGTTGGAGAAGGTGATCTGGTTTTGAGGCAGAGCTGAGCATGAAGCAGTTAGGAGGGAGATCCAGAAAACAGGTCCAGGGAGACAGGCGAGGGTCATGCACAGGTGATCAGAAATCCAAAACCAGACTTGAATCGTGATCCGGTAGACATGGTCGTTGTAGAGAAGGCAGAGGTTGTTACCATGAGCAGAGTAGATAATCCAAAGCAAGCAGGGGACAAGCAAGATGGGTAATCTGTAGCCGTTTACGCATTGGCCGGCCCTCCCCGGCTCTCCCAGCTTCTAACCCGGGTTCGGCGTCTTCGCATTTACCTTTTCCGCCCGGGATCCACCCTTGTTCTGGAACCATCTTCACCGTGGTTCTATCGGGCCGAGCCCGACAGAGCCAGTTTCACGTCATGTACTGCTCTCATTTGATTCGTTGTTTGCAGCAGGGGCGGGACTCATTCAAACAACCTCAGCGCGAGGGTTGAATTTCATTCAAATTTAACTACAGAAACGAGAAACCCCTAAAACAATTGTTAGCTGAATTAGTTTTTCTGAGTTAAATTTTTGTTAATAACTGATCACAAATCAGCTTATGTTACAACGTAAATAACACGAAGCGCACACCCATTTCCGCCTTTCAGCGCGACCTGAATGTCATTAAACAATAACTAATATTGTCTAACTGTTGCGCGCAGCCAGGGTTTTAAAATACAACGAATAATCTCTAACTTTTACGTAAGTAAGTAAGTAAGTAATGTTTATTTCTAGAGCGCTTATCACAGACATAAAATCACAAAGCGCTGTACAACAAAATCAATGGCAAAAGTATACACAGAATAAAACAAGCATAAAATCTACAAATATCAATCAATGCAAGATACAATAAAATCATGACATAAAAGCCTGAGCAAATAAAAGTGTTTTCAGTTGTTTTTTAAAAACCTCAACAGAGTCAGCAAAACGAAGCTGCAGGGGCAGACTATTCCAAAGCCTGGGGGCCACTGACTGAAAGGCCCTGTCCCCTTTAGTTTTCATCCGCGTACGTGGAACATCCAAGAAGTTCTGGGTCTGTGATCGTAGGTCACGGGCAGCAGAGTATTTAGTCAAAAGCTGACAAAGGTATACAGGAGCCTGGCCATTTAAAGCTCTGTACGTGAGCACAAGGACTTTAAAACGGATTCTAAACTCAACTGGGAGCCAGTGAAGTGAATGCAGAACTGGAGTGATGTGGCAGTATTTACTGGATCTAGTGAGAAGTCTGGCAGCTGCGTTCTGTATCACTTGTAGGCGTGATACAGAAGACTTGTCCAGGCAGGTAAAAAGGGCATTGCAGTAGTCTAGACGTGATGACACAAAAGCGTGAATAATGTTTTCCAGTTCAATTCTGGACACCATAGGTCGTATTTTAGAAATATTTCTTAAATGAAAGAAACAAGAACGGGAAATAGTCTTAATGTGAGTCTCAAAACCTAGTGAAGATTCAAATGTGACTCCAAGATTTCTTACTTTTGCTTTGGCTGCTGGGCAGAAAGAGTTAATTTTCTGATTGATTTCAGAGTGAAGGTGACTGGGAGCAGAAATCAAAGTCTCTGTCTTACTGGTGTTTAAAACCAAAAAGTTACTGGCAAGCCAGTCACTTATACGGGACAAGCATTGGACAAGGATGGCTAACATGTCCAGCTGGTGTGGTTTAAATGAAATATACAACTGAATATCATCAGCATAAATGTGGTAGGAGATATCAGAAAAGGATTGAATAATGCTGGCGAGTGGGATAATATAGAAGGAAAACAAAAGCGGACCCAGAACCGAACCTTGAGGCACCCCACAATTTAAGGGGGCATAGTCAGAGGAGAACCTGTCTGTCTTGATGCAGAAAGTTCTGTGCGAGAGGTATGATGTGAGCCAGTCCAAAGCTGAGCCAGAAATACCAGCCAGAATCCTGTCTGCCCGAATAGCTCAAAGCGTTAGAGCACTGCTCTTTTGACCGGGAGAAGCGGGTTCGCTTCCCGCCTGGGACAAAGTTATTTTACTTTTTTTTATTTTATTGGAGTAAATAAAAAGGAGTTTGTTAACCAAACAAACTCCTTTTTATTTAAAAGAAAATGTGAATAAAGAAAAAAAAAGTAAAATAACTTTGTCCCAGGCGGGAAGCGAACCCGCTTCTCCCGGTCAAAAGAGCAGTGCTCTAATGCTTTGAGCTATTCGGGCAGACTGGATTTTCAGGTGTCCACCTTACCCATATAGGAATCTCTCCTCTTAACATTTTAGCTGCATGTAAAAGTTAGAGATTATTCGTTATATTTTAAAACCCTGGCTGCGCACAACAGTTAGACAATATTAGTTATTGTTAAATGACATTCAGGTCGCGCTGAAAGGCGGAAATGGGTGTGCGCTTCGTGTTATTTACGTTGTAACATAAGCTGATTTGTGATCAGTTATTAACAAACATTAAACGCAGAAACACTAATATATATATATCCAGCTAACAATTTTTTTTTTGCCGAGTCTCCTCTCTTAAAACACGAACACTCCACCCACGTGAAGAGAGCACCCCACCCACTTCCAGAGAACTGCCCACCCACTTCAAGGCGGCTCTGCGGCAAATGCGTAATGAACGCGGCCACCCAGGGGTGGCCCGGGCCATTGAGGGCTGGCCAATGCGTAAACGGCTTGTAATACAGGCATGAAGTCAGAACCAGGAAGACAAACGAAACAGTGGCATGGACGCTGGACATTTACTTACTGTGAAGTTTTCAATAATCAGGCACTGAATAGTGTGGCTGTGGGGTTTAAGTACAGGTGACAAGAGGTGAGCTGCATGAGGGCTGATTGTGGTGACTCATCTGAGTGGGTGTGGTTATATGAGCAGACTGAGGTGCAGGTTGACAGGAGATGAGATGAAACAAACTAACATGAAAAGGAACAATGGTAGGCAGAGCAGAAAACATGACATCATGATGTGGGATGTCAGGGCAACAGGTCTATAGTCATTGAGGACTGATGGGTGAGTTTTCTTTGGTAGTGGAACAAGGCAGGAGGTTTTCCACAACACTGGAACCTTCTCCTGGGTCAGGCTAAGGTTGAAGAGATGCTGCAGAACCCCACAGAGCTGCTCTGCACAGACCTTCAGGACTCTGGGAGTTGAGAACCATCTAGACCTGCAGCCTTATTCTGGTTCAGTCTCTTCAGCTGCTTCCTCACCTGACTTCTAGAGACGCAGAGGGGGGAGGCAAAGGAGGCATCAGCATCTTCTGATTTGGTTGAAGACCAACATGTAGAAGAAGAAGGGTTCATGACCGAGGTGGTAGATAAAATATGTGAGGTGTGACAGGACAGCCTTGGGTCAAAGGAGGGTGGTATGTCTGTTTGGCTGTGGGCAAAGAGGAGGATACTGAGCTTGTTCCTGAATTGAACCTATTGAATAATGTGTTCAGTTCATTGGCTCTGTCCAGGCTTCCATCCTCTGATCCTCCTTCTGCTTGAAGCCTGTTATTTTTTCATCCCTGAGCACACCTCTCTGATATTGTTCTGCTGGAGCTTGCTCTCCAGCTTCTTCTTAATCTGGGAGATGCGGAAGATAGGATGGGTTCTTATGTTGGAGGAAAGAGAGCGTCAAATGTGGATGGGTTGATAATTTTGGTAGAAAATGGCAAAGCCCCAAAAATGTTGTAGATGTTTCCTGGTGGTGAGAGTAGGCCACTCAATGATGGCTTTTATCTTCTCAGTATCGGTATTCACCTATACACTCTTGAAAATGAATCCAAGAAAAGACACAGATGAAACATCAAATTTGCATTTCTCTGGTTCACCAGCAACTGATTTTCCATTAACTTCTGGGTCACCATGTGGACATCTTCATGGCTTTTAGGATCCTCGGAGAAAATCAGCACATCGTCTAAATACACAAATGCAAAAAGTGTTAAAAATATAAAAATCAGCACATCGTCTAAATCGCATGTGTCAAAATCAAGGCCTGCGGGCCAGATGTGGCCCTCTACATCTTTTTATGTGGCCCTTGAGAGCTTAAAAGGTCTGATTGTCACATAATCACTAAGTCAAAAGGGTTTTATATTATAACAGTGTAAGAAGTAGACATATATTTCTACATCTGTGCAAATATATATATGTAATATTTGTAAGTTGAATAAGTAAAAAAACAGTTATTTACCAATAAGGAGTAGTTGTGTTTAATTTACATTACTGTACATTTAGTTAAATTTAACTACATTTATACTGTCTTACAGCTACATCTGGCCCTTTGAGGGCAACCATTAAGCTGATGTGGCCCTCGGTGGAAATTATTTTGACACCCCTGGTCTAAATACACAAATACAAAAGTGTTAAAAATATATATCTCAGAACATCATTTACTAAAGCCTGAAAAACTGCAGGGGTGCTGGTGAGACCAAAGGCATGACCAGATATTTGAAATAACTTAAAGGGTCTTAAAACAGTCTTTCACTTGCCCCCCTCCACAGTTCTCACCAAATGGTAAGCGTTGCAGAGGTCCAGTTTGGAAAAAAAACTTTGAAGCATGAAGTTGTTTGTAGACAGAATCTATAAGAGGAAGTGGGGATTTCTTTTGAACTGTAATTTGATTGAAACCACAATTGTCAATACAATGCCTTAGAGTCTTTCTTTTTTACAAAAAATAAACCCTGCGCCCAAAGCCAAAGTGGAAGTTTGAATAATGCCCAAAGCTAAAGTTCTTCAGTATTTTTGCAGCATACTGTGTCTTTCTGGACCAGAGTTTATAGAGCCTGCTAAAAGTTAAAGGAGCACCAGGTAAAAGGTCTATAGCACAATCTGGCCTATGGGGCGGAAGAGACGAAGTTCTGGATTTACTGAACACTGCTGATAAATCATGGTATTTCTTAGGTACATTGAATAAGTCTGCTTTTTCTTGTATTTTGGGTTTGAAAAGAGGAAACGGTATAGTGGTGCATAAATAATTTGCCAGACAAAAATCACTCCAATTGTCTACTCAGGTTTTATTTCAATTAATCACAGGATTTCATCTCTTTAACCAAGGGTAACCCAGAATCAGAAGTGAGAAGGTGGATGAAAAAAATCAGGAACTCACCTTCCTCATGAAGATTACCCAATAAAACCAAATGGATCTGGGCAGTCTTGTGAGTTATGGCACTTAAGCCATGTCCAGACAGAGCAGAAATATTCACTGGTTGTGGTAGTGGAGTTGTGGAAATTATCAGTTGTTTGACTAAAGACAGATTCAGAGAGATTTATTTGTCATTCGCATCTCATGTGGTATGTGGTGGAACAAGATTACCGTATGTACGCAGGGTCCCAGTTACATCCAACAATAAAATGTAAAAGAAAAACAGTAATAAGATCTAAGATATGAACTAATAAAAACATCAACTAAATAATACACTAAGTACTAATAGCATAAAATCATTTTGTCAAACAGCAGCACAAACATGAGTGTGTGAGCAGATGAGCACGCATAAACACAGAGACGTGAAACATATCAGCAGCAACATGATGTGATATTTCACAGTGGTTATTCTGGTTAGAGATTCACGAGTCTAACAGCCTCAGGGTAGAAGCTGTTCCTCAGTCTAGTGGTTCTACACTTAATGCTCCTCAACCTCCTTCCTGAGGGGATCGGGGCAAAAAGTGTGTGTGCTGGGTGAGTGGGGTCCTTCATGATGCAGGGGGCCCTCTTCCTGCATCTAGAGGTGTAGATGTTTGTGATAGTGGGGAGACTGACTGCAACATCTTCTGTGCAGCCTTCACCACTCTCTGCAAAGCGTTTCTTTCTGCAGCTGTGCAGCCTCCATGCCACACGTTGATGCTGGAGCACAGGATGCTCTCCACTGCACACCTGTAGAATGAGGTGAGAACTGAACTTCCCAGACCACCTCGTCTCAGCCGCCTGAGGAAGTAGAGTCTCTGATGAGCTTTCTTGATCAGGCTGGTGGTGTTGTTGCTCCAGCTGAGGTTATCATTCAGGTGCACACTCAAGTACTTGTAGCTGGAGACCACTCCCACTGCAGATCCTCTTATATTCTAGGGGGGTGTAGGTGTGTTTGTTCCTTCTGAAGTCAAAAAGGCGTTCAATTCAAGATCAACTGGACTTTATTTGTAACAGAAGACGTTTCGCTCATCATCCGATAAGCTTTCTCAATTCAATGAACCAGACTGTGTGTGCGTGTGGATTTATAACAGGAGTCACGCACCATCATATGTAAATTGCAAGCTGAGGTAACACATACATGTAAATTGACAGATCACACCTTAACAGTAGGGAGTTCCCTTGAAGTCTCTGACAGCAGACACAACAACTGTATGTAAATTGACAAAAAACACCTCACAGCCCAACAACAGAGGTTTCTCAACAAACTTTGCTAGTCTAATTCACAGACAAGACACCTCTGCTCCCATCCGGTGTAAAACGTTTGTGAATCAGCCCCAAAACTGAGTTGTAAGTCTTGGAAAGTTGAAATCTCAGACCTCCTCCTCTGTTAAGAGAAGGTTTTTCTCTCTTAACATACAAAGCTTCCTTAACACCCCTCTCAAACCATCTGTGCTCTCGGTCCAAAATTTGCACATTTTCATCCTCAAATGAGTGTCCCTTGTCCGTGAGGTGGAGGTGAACAGCGGAGTTTTGTCCAGAGGTGGTGGCTCTCCTGTGTTGGGACATTCGTCTGTGAAGAGGCTGCTTCGTTTCTCCAATGTAACGTTCTGAGCAGACCTCGCTGCACTGGACTGCATACACCACACCACTCTGTTTGTGTGTGGGGGTTCTGTCCTTAGGGTGGACCAGCCTCTGTCTGAGAGTCCTGCTGGGTTTGAAATGTACTGGGATGTTGTGTTTGTTGAAAATCCTTCTGAAATTCTCTGAGACTCCAGCAACATAAGGAATGACAATGTTTTTCCGTCTGTTAGCATTTTTCTGTTGATTATTGTGTTTAGCAGATTTCCTCGCTGACTTGACAAAAGCCCAGTTGGGATATCCACATGTTTGCAGCGATTTGTTGATGTGTTTCTGTTCCTTTTCCTTCCCTTCTGTCCTTGTGGGGATGTGTTCTGCCCGATGCTGTAAGGTTCTTATGACAGAAAGTTTGTGTTCCAGTGGATGGTGAGAGTCAAACAGAAGATACTGGTCTGTGTGGGTTGGTTTTCTGTAAACTTCAATGTTGAGACTGTCCTCTCCCTCCATATGCACCAAACAGTCCAAAAAAGGCAGCTTGTTATCGTTAGCATCCTCTCTGGTGAACTTGATGTTGTTATCAACCGAGTTAATGTGTCTGGTGAACGCTTCCACCTCCCTGGCTTGGATTTTGACCCAGGTATCATCCACATATCTGAACCAATGGCTTGGAGTTGTCCCCTCATAGGAGTTAAGGGCTCTCTGTTCCACTTCCTCCATGTAGAGGTTTGCAACAATGGGTGACACTGGAGATCCCATGGCACAGCCGTGCTTCTGTCTGTAAAATATGTCATTGAACTTGAAATAGGTGGTGGAGAGGCAGAGATCCAGCAGGGTGCAGATGTGGTCTGGGGTTAAGTTGGTCCTTTTGTCCAAATCCTTGTCCTGTAGAAGTCGTTTTTTGACGGTTTCTACTGCTTCAGAAATGGGTATGCATGTGAACAGAGAAGTCACATCATATGATACAAGAGTTTCTCCCGGGGTTAGCTTCAAATGTTGAACTTTGTTGGAAAAATCAATGGAGTTCTTTATATGATGAGGTGTGTTTCCAACCAGAGGAGCTAAAATACCAGCCAGATGTTTAGCAACATTGTATGTCACTGAGTTCATGCTGCTCACGATGGGTCTGAGAGGTGTATCTTCTTTGTGTATTTTTGGAAGTCCATACAGACAGGGAGTGGCCTCACCCGGGTATAATCTATAATACAATGATCGATTGATTGTTTTCTCCTTTTCGAGTTTTTGCAGATAATCAGTGACTTTCTTTTTAAAGGTGTTAGTTGGATCCCTCTTCAGGGGCTCATAGGTGTTCCTGTCACTCAGTAGTGTGGTTATTTTCTCCTGGTAATCAGATGTGTTGAGTATTACTGTGCATCTTCCTTTGTCCGCTGGTAAAATGGTGATGTTTTGGTCTTGGCTGAGTGATGTTATGGCTCTCCTTTCCTGCGGTGTGAGATTTGAGGGAGGCAGTTTGGCACTGGAGAGGGTTCCTTCTGAAGTCCACGATAATCTCCTTTGTCTTCTTCACATTGATGTGAAAGTTATTCTCCTTGCACCAGCTCTCTAGGTGTTCCACCTCCTGCCTGTAGCTGGACTCGTCATTGTTTGTGATGCATCCCACCACCGCTGTATCATCTGCAAACTTTACAATATGACAGCCTGGATGGGTAGATGCACAATTATACATGAGTAAAGGAAACAGGAGAGGGCTTTGCACACATCCCTGAGGGGAGCCAGTGCTAAGGGTAATGGTGGAGGAAGAGAAGTTGTGGATCTTCACTGACAGAGGTCTGTTTGTTAAGAAGTCTAGTACCCAGTTGCAAATGGAGGGGCTTAGTCCTAAAGTGATTAGTTTGTCTATCAGGGTTTGGGGGATGATGGTGTTGAAGGTAGACATGAAGTCCACAAAGAGCATGCCGACATAGGAGTCCTTCTGCTCCAGTTGGGTGAGAGCAGTGTGGACCTCAGAGGAGATGGCATCCTCTGTTGATCGGTTCTCGTGGTATGCATACTGGTAAGGGTCCTCGTTGATGTTGATGGTTGTTTTGATTTGGGTCATGACCAATTTTTCAAAGCATTTAGCGACTATTGGGGTGAGGGCCACTTGCCGATAGTCATTCAGACCAGTCACTGGAGAGCTCTTTGGGACTGGGATGATGGTGGAAGTCTTCAGGCAGGTGGGAACTGTTGCCAGGGTAAGTGAGGAGTTAAAGATGTTGGCCAGCACCTCGCAGAGCTGATCGGTACATTCTTCTTTCAACACCTTCTCTGGGATGTTGTCTGGGCGGGTGGCCTTGAAAAGTCTCACTGATGAGATTTTGTTCAGCACCAGAGTCATCTAAAGCATGCATAGGGCGATTCATATTGTTAAAACAGATAGTGGTATGAAGCAAGAAGCAAAGACCGTGGATTAAAGCCACCAATATCCCCGGATTCATTGAATCATTGGGCTTATCCTTTTGATCAAAACAGGCAGGAAATCTGATAGGGTCTGATACTTGGAAATCAGATACAGTAGTCCCTCGTTTATCGTGAGTGTTAGTGACCACGCCTCCTGCGATAAGTGAAAAACCACAAAGTAGTGCCCCGCTGTGGCGTAGTGAGATAAGCCAGGGTAAGTGAGCTTTCGCCTCTCCACAGGCTCGCGGGTTCGCGTCCCAGACCCGGCGAGCTATTTCTGTGGTGTCTCCCCCCCTCTCCTCTGTTTCACCCTCTCCCTCTCTCCAAGAAAGGCCACTAGTGCCACAAAAATGTAAAAANAACCCACAAAGTAGGGATACAGTAGGCCAAGTTCAAGTTCAAGTAAACTTTATTGCCATTACCATCTCATGTGGTAGTAGTTGTAGTAAGTAGTAGTTTATTTTAGTATTGATATACAGGCATATATTTGCGTTTTAAACCCTTTCCACCTTTTTGCAATGTTCCTAAAAAAATTCTAAACTCTTAAACCTTTAAAAAATGTATTACCGGAAATTTTAATTAGGTACTCACCAGAGAAGATGAAGATGAACTAGAAGAGATGGAGATGAAGAATTAGCTATACAGTGATGATGATGAAGGTGATAAAGATGTGATGAAACCAGGTGCTTTGGCTTCATCCTTCATAATAAAAGAGTCAGAGTCAGAGTCAGAGAGTCTTTATTGTCATTTGCACCGCATGTAGTACATGTGATGAAAACGAAATTATGTACACGGGGTCCCAGTTACATCCAACAACAACTACAAGAGAAACAACAAATGCAAGAGAAAAACAGTAATAACATTCTAGGATTAACTAAGAGAAGCATCAGCTAGTAATACTCTAAGCCCTAATGTAGTAGAAAAACATCGTTATAAACAGCAGCACGAACATGAGTCATTATGAGCAGATGGTCACAGGTGAAACGCAGCAACAAGAAACAGATCAGCATCAACATGATGTGATATTTTGCAGTGTTTATTCTTGTTATTTATTTATTCATGAGTCTGACAGCCTCAGGGTAGAAGCTGTTCCTCAGTCTAGTGGTTCTACATTTGATGCTCCTCAACCTCCGTCCTGAGGGGAGTGGGGCAAAGAGCGAGTGTGCTGGGTGAGTGAGATCCTTCATGATGCAGGTGGCTCTTTTCCTGCACCTGGAGGTGTAAACGTCCGCGATGGTGGGGAGTCTGACTCCAACAGACTTCTGTGCAGCCTTCACCACTCTCTGTAGAGCTTTCCTCTCTTCAACTGTGCAGCCTCCATGCCACACATTGATGCTGGAGCACAGGACGCTCTCCACTGCACACCTGTAGAACGAGGTGAGAACTGGGCTGCTCAGACCAGCACGTCTCAGCCGTCTGAGGAAGTAGAGTCTCTGATGACCTTTCTTGATCAGGCTGGTGGTGTTGTTGCTCCAGCTGAGGTTATCATTCAAGTGTACACCCAAGTATTTGTAGCTGGAGACCACTTCCACTGCAGACCCACCCATTTTCAGTGGGGCGTGGGTGTGTTTGTTCCTCCTGAAGTCCACAATCATCTCCTTTGTCTTCTTCACATTCATGTGAAGATTATTCTCTTTGCACCAGCTCTCCAGGTGCTCCACCTCCTGTCTGTAGCTGGACTCATCATTGTTTGTGATGCAGCCCACCACAGCTGTATCATCTGCAAACTTAACAATATGACAGCCTGGAAGTGTGGCTGTACAATCATATGTGAGCAGAGTGAACAGAAGGGGGCTCAGCACACATCCTTGGGGAGAGCCAGTGCTGAGGGTTATGGTGGAGGAGGAGAAGTTGTGGATCTTCACGGACTGTGGTCTGTTTGTTAAGAAGTCTAGTATCCAGTTACAAATAGAGGGGCTTAGTCCAAGTGTAGATAGTTTGTCTATCAGAGTTTGGGGGATCATGGTGTTGAAGGCAGATGTGAAGTCCACAAAGAGCAGGCGCACGTATGAGTCCTTCTGATCCAGGTGGGTGAGAGCAGTGTGGACCACGGAAGAAATGGCGTCCTCTGTTGATCGGTTCTCACGGTATGCGTATTGATGAGGGTCCACGTTGGTGTTCACGGTTTTCTTTATGTGGGACATGACCAGTTTCTCAAAACATTTAGCGACCACCGGGGTGAGAGCCACCGGTCTATAGTCATTCAGACCAGTCACTGTGGAGCTCTTTGGAACTGGGATGATGGTGGCAGTCTTCAGGCAGGTGGGAACTGACTCCAGTGAAAGTGAGGTGGTGAAGATGTCAGCCAGCACCTCACAGAGCTGGTCTGCACATTCCTTCAGAACTTTCCCTGGGATGTTGTCTGGTCCAGTTGCTTTATGGGGATTAATCTTTCTGAGACTGCCTCTCACTTCTGCTGCGGTCACTCTGAGATGCTCTTCATCTGGTGATGAGGTGAGTCTGGTGCTAGCTGGTCTATTTGGATCATCAAAACGTGCATAAAACTTGTTGAGGGCATCAGGCAGAGATGGGTCCCTGGGGCATTGTTTATTCTTGCCTTTGTAATCTGTTATGCATTTAATACCTTTCCACATGCTCCGTGGGTCTTGTGAGGTGAACTGTCCCTCTATTCTCTGTGCATAAGTGGCTTTGGCTTTCTTAATGCCATCCCTCAGTTCTTTTTTCCTCATTCTCAGCTCCTCTTTATCTCCTGACTTGAATGCAGTATCCCTGGCTGCCAGCAGGGTGCGCACCTCTTTAGTTAACCACGGTTTTTGATTTGGGTAATATTTGACATGTTTTTTTATGGATACATTTTCAGAGCATGTACTTATGTAGCCCAGGACTGAGGAAGCATACAGCTCCAGATCAACTGAGCTTCCATCAGTGGCTGCTTCTCTGAAAACAGACCAGTTTGTCCTCTCAAAGCAGTCTCGTAGCATGGGGGAACTATCTTGACGCCACAGCTTGATCACTCTTTGTTCCGGTTTTGCCCGTCTCAGCGGGGGTAGTTCTCTTGGAGCCAGAATCAAAGAGCAGTGGTCGGAAGCTCCCAGCGCTGCACGTGTCTTCGCCGTGTACGCCCCCTTTACATTCGTGAAGACTTGGTCTA
>JBBPBX010010364.1:47690-58052 GCA_038048925.1 Garcialebias charrua
CAGATGTTATACTGGCTTTGCATCAAAACCAGACTGTAGTTCAGCATTTTTGTCCTCAAGGTCAGAGCCTTGAATGGTCCTGTAGCTGTCTGTATGAAAGAGGTCTGCAGGAATCAGAGGTCCTGCTTGTTGGTTGTTCCTCATTTTAAGGTTTAAAAAGTTATAACTACCACGTTCAGGAATTGTCTGTAATTTAACTTAAAGTCCTAGGAATCCTATTTGCTACACATTTATTTATAAGTTCATATATAATTTCATACATTTTTTAAAAATTCTCATTGAATTGTTGCTGGACTCGCGACCTGTCCAGGGTGTACCCCGCCCCTCGCATAGTGATAGGTGGACATGGGCACCAGTGACCCCCGCGACCCAAAAAAGGAAGAAACGGGTAGATTATTAACAGATTGCTGGATGAACTGTTGCTCCAATTTTAGTAAAAAAAATAAATAAATAAAAACTTACTTGACCAAATAAATATATACCAGTAAATTGGTCATATTTAGCTCTTTCCTAATCTGTAGTGTTTCAGTCAAATCAAATACTATTACTTCCAGCTGCAACAGGTGACCAATGCAGATTTGTTCCTGTCTTTGATTTTATACATCTACCTTATAATGTTTTTGCTAGTTTTTTGATACTTTGTTAAAAATATATATATATATGTATTTCTCTCTTTTGTTTTTTTCTCTTTTGTTTTTCTATTGTTTATTGTTTAAGGAAATTCTACCATGGCTGTTCATCTTTCTTTAGTTTTAGCAGGTCGCTTTCGTAAATGAGCCCATGAGGCTCAATAAGATTTACCTGACTAAATAAAGGTTGAATGAATGAATGAATTAATGAATTTAATGGGAATAAAATTAATTGTATCTATGTATAACTAAACAATATACTGTACACACTAACGCCAAATTTACACTACATGCGTTCCGGCTCCGCCCCGCTCCGGTCCGACCTCCGCAGCAAATACGCACCCATTATAATCAATGAGAGCGTTTACACTGGCTCCGCACGGCGGCGGCGAGCGGACGGCAGTCCGTCAAAATTAGAACAGATCCTATTTCTGCCGGACGCCGGAGCTGTGCCGGAGTCAACTTTTAAAGATTACGTCGCACCAACAGGAAAAGGAACGAGCACAACATCCGTATTTACAAAATAAAATCACCACGGGCGGACTAATCCTAGCTCTATACGGATTTATTTGTACAAAAATGCTGTCAAACTATCATTTATGACTACGCCAGTCTCTACTGTTGTTCTCCTTCTTCCACCGAATGAATTGTTTTGTTCTGACTTCCTTATTTATCACTTGATTTATCGCGCGATCTCGCAATTCCCGCGCATGCGTCTCGGAGCGGCGCATCCAGGCGGACCGGAGCGGAGCGGAGGTAGTGTAAACTGGACTTGAAACGCTCAGCTGCGACCTGCGGAGCGGAGCCGGAATGCATGTAGTGTAAATTTGGGGTGAGTCAACATCTGTTTGAGTAAACTGCAAAAACCAGATACAAAGTATTCTGAATACAATAGCTCTGAAAATAATATAATTTCTTCTGATTTACAAATAATATTGTAATGGTCACTGATGGTCACTTTATCGTAGCAGTGGGGGGCAGGTTGTTATAATATGAACATACTTTCAAAATTCTTAGAACAATACGTAGGTTGGATAATTTCACCGAAACAGAGCTAAATATTTTAAAGTTCCCTTACAAAATCAAAAAAAGTCATCATGTACATGGAATATCTATGATTTGGCTCACAATACTTCAATAACTGACAATATTACTACAAGCTCTCATTTCTGCCACATCACTACAAACAGAAAAAATAATATTAATCACATAATTATCAGAACACATTAGTTCCTACAAATGAATAGGCCAAAAACAGTGTCAGTGCAGCAATTGTCACAAAACAGCATCATTAACATCCTAGGCGCTCTTCAGGCAAGGTAGCCTTTTCTGCATTCCCGTCAGCTATGCAGAAAGTAGGCCACTCAGCACGCACGAGCAGAAAGTAGGAGCTTAATGACATTGGCTTTAGTAGGGCGTTAGGAGAGAAAATTGTTGATATAATTAGTATGATGTTATAATTATCACCCACATTGTGATGAGCCATTAAAAGACTTTAATTGTAAATTATACACCCTTAAAAGACGTAGCTAGGCAGAGCAACAGGATGGGGAAACGCACTGTTCCACTAAACAAAGAAACAGGTGTTCTGGCTATTGGAAAAATAGGAAACAAAAGATACTTCAGGTTTTGATTTGAAGAGATGAGTGTGATGGAAATATTATCAATAGATCTGTTACCTAAAAAATTCAAGATTTTACCATATTGGTATCACTGTTTTTGGAATCACGTCACCAGTGGACAACTGGGTAGAGACGCTTATCACATAAAACCCATCAGAATGGGTCAGAAACTCAGACAGGACAAGGCATGAATAAGTTCAGTACTGTATGTGTAATTTAATGCCTCACCGGGGGGTCTGGCTGTTCTCCAAAGCTTTGTAATAAATATGATGAGGTCTACTCCTGATCAGCTGTGAATCAGGTTTTTTTCTACAAAGTACAAGGAAATCATCTAAAAGCTGATGAGAGATAAGATTTTAAATTATGTACATAACAGGGAAACAGTTTCAAGTTGGCTCATGGTAATGGCCAGACACAATTTCAGCTTGTTAAAAGGAATGGTCTCTTTGGTTAATCTTTTTAATAGACTTCTGTGAAGAAATTATCAGTAGCTACTTTACCTATAGTAAACAGAAGTCTTAGCAAACTGAGTTTGCAAAAAAAAGGAAATGTTTTTATATGTCCGGGTTTTTGGTGTATTCTTATCCTCAGCCCAGTAGCATATAAAGGTTTGCTAAAAGTTTTTGTAGACTACCGGTACTTGCTTTTTTCTAAGTAGGTATTGCAATATAAAAACAAAAACTTTAGTTAATGATTTGTAGTAATGAGTTATTGTGTGTTGTTTAAAGAAAGAGAAGACTAAATTAAGCTTAAACTAAGTTCTAGAATTGTGTTGCTCAAGGGTGGCTGCATGGTGGGAGTAGCTGTTACTTTCATTCTGGGATATTGCTTTTGAATAAAAAAATCCTCTTTTTACTAGATGTAAATGGCTTTTTTTTTTCTTCTTTTTTTGGATGATTATGGTACTTCATCTGGTATTGGATGCTGTGCAATTGGAAGGATTTTTACTGAAACCATTTTACTTTTGGACATTTTTTCGACGTAATGTTTTTATGCTATTGGTGCTTAGTGTATATTTAGTTGATGTTTTTCTTAGTTCATATCTTAGATCTTATTACTGTTTTTCTTTTACATTTTATTGTTGGATGTAACTTGGTACATAATTTCGTTCCACCACATGTACAACATGTGGTGCGAATGACAATAAAGAATCTCTGACTCTGACGTTTGTTATGAAGCGTAACAATGACAACAAGGTGTTTTTTAACAACCAAGAGCAGCTGATTAACATCTCAAAGCTCAAATATTATATCAAATACAGCCCCAAATCCCAAATGAGTTGTAAAGGAGGTGCCGTGGATGCATCTCCGTCTACCTGGCAGAGGTGCTCGAGTGACTGTGTGCTGAGATCTTTGGAGCTGGCAGGAAACATGGCTTATGACATGAAGAAGACAAGGATCGTCCCCTGACACCTACAGTTGGCTGTCTGCGATGATGAGGAGCTCAACAAGCTGCTGGGAGGAGTGACCATCACTCTGCCCAACATTCAGGTGGTCCTGCTGCCCAGGAGGACTGAGAGGCCCGCTGGGTTTGGGTGGACCAATAGTCATATGCAGCCAGTTTCTTCAGATCTGCTGCGGCAGATCCTTCCTGCCCACCGCTATCAGCATATGCAGTATAACAACTCTTAATAAAACCAGGATGATGAGCTACAACATTTAATTTCCCTTTGGGACTAATAAAGTTTATTTTATTTTTTTTAATTAATGGTTCATTCATGTCCTGTAAATCTACTGGAATCCATATTGGTAAGAAAATCTGCAACTATTTTAAAATTAAAGACATCTCTTCTCATTTTAATGCAGGTGTTGATTATTGCTCCAATGCAGATAACTTTGGCTTTAAGAAAGGTGTATGTTGAAGTTTGTTGTTTGGGCTGATTGACCGCTCCTCAGGCTGTAACTAGCTGTAGTCACTGCCATTTGCTCATCACATCTCAGCCACTCTTCCCATTACCCATGAGTAATATGTGGCCTTGGCACAGCTGACAAAAGTAGCACAAAGTTAACGAGTTTATGTTCATGAAATCTGAATTTTACACCTAAATGCTTTCCAACTCTGATTTGAATTGGTGGTTAAAATCCAAACTTCATCCTCTTGGTTTGACAGACCCTGCTACAATTAAACGTCTCGCTGCTTTTTGGGGTTTTAACATCATCATTTAAAATGTTTGTCTGCTTCTCTTTGGTATGTTGAGATTTATTCCTTCTTGGCTAATCCAAAATCCTTCAGCAGGATTTATGATCGGGGGCTGTTCAACTACTCGGAGCAGGTGGACGGACTTTTGAAGATTCTGGGGGAGCAGGGAGCAGCAGCAACAAGCGTTCAGGAGATTGGCAGCAGGGGATCAACCCCTGACTCACGCTGACATGCTTTCAGCACGCCAGCAAACAGGCGGGAGGGCTTCAATCACAGTCACTGATAAGATGGAGCCCCGCAGATGAATTTATCTGCAGCTCAGTTCCTGTGTCCTCATTTTGAAATCCTATTAGCTCTTTGACTTTTAAACCAAGAAATACATTAGCCAAAAAAACAAAAACAATTGTTGGTAAAATTGTGCTCCTGTCTCTTAATTTAGCAATATGCTGGTGAAGATTCTCAGTCGTAATTTATTTTTAATCTAATTTAGCAACATTTCAGGTTTCAGTTTTTAGATTACCCAATCTGGAGCAGACATGTAGGTCAACCTGCTGGTTTACTTGCACATTTAGAGTTATTCAGGGCATGAAAGGATTTCTTTCATTTCCCATCAAAGTGCTAATTTGCAGTCCACATCTGCATGGATGGCTTCAGGCAATTCTATCTCAAACCATAAAGTCATTGCTTGGATATTTACACATCATGAATCCTGGTAAATATTTAGATGTATATTAGGCATGTAACGGTTGTAGTGGGTGTACCGAACCGTTTCGGTACACCACGTTCGGTTCGGTCCACCTGCGTACCGTTTCGGTTATTTTTTCACTCATTAAATGTTCTTAACAAGGGAATATATGCACAGCGGAACAAAATTTCCTGGGCGCGTTTCAGCACGGAGCTATTATCGCGCAGCACGCGCAGCATTTAGCCGTTAGCATCTCGTGCGGTCTCCTGTTTGTGAACGTTATAGCTTTCTTGTTAAAAGACGAGCGCACATGCAGCTTGTGTGGACGTTGTTTCATGAAGACTCTGCAGCAGCTGCGTGACGTAGCTCTCTGCAGCAGCAACACGTCTAACGTGAACGCGCTGGAAACTGTCATCCGAACGTGAACGAAAAAATATCAGCTGTTGCTGAAACAGCGCTAACAACAGCTGCATTAAAACTACTTCATCAGGTAATCAGAGCGGTCCAGAGCAATAACACAAGCTGTATGAGTTTTTAAATCTCTGAATCTCTGAACGTTGTTATATGCGCAGGCTTTAAAGTTACTGAGCGTCGCTATGAGACATTCATCACGTCAACACTTCAAAAAGTTCAGCTCTTTATGAAAAAACTAACTGATGTTGTCAACAAGCCCTGGACCAGATTAAAGCCCTGCCATGATGATGAAGAGTGAGCGATTCAACCGTTCAAGAGGTATTGTTCTTTTATTATTATTATCTAAATAATCTTTTTTTTTAAATCATAATCTTATTAACTTGTTTTTTTTTAACCTCTTGTTTTTTATTTCCAGTCTGTGACAGAGGTAGCTGCTCTCTTATCCACTTCAGGGAAATCCACCTGCAGCTAAGAAGTGTGTGATGACTGAACTGAACTCTGAACTTTTCCAGGCACCTGTCCCACCAAGAAGAAGTTGTGAGTACAGTAATGAGGACAAATACAACCACACTGCTGCTACTGGACAAAAACTTGATTAGTTAGATTGTAAACAGTCTGTTGCTGCTTATTGTTCTGGTTCTGACTGTTATTGTATTTATTAAGATTTGTATTATTGTTCATATAGTTTATTTATTGTAGAGTGCTGTTTATTTAAAATATCATCCAAATGGGTCACTTTTATTTATTACTACAATACAATACAAACATATTTTTGGCATATTTTCAAAATAAACATTTTGTAAGTCTTTATTTTGTCCAAAAAAATAAAATTTTGTACCGAAAATAAACCGAACTGAGCCCTCCTTGTAGTTGAACCGAACCGAAATGTGATTTTAGCGTACCGTTACACCATTAATGTATATCATGTCTGTGTAGCTTATAAATTGAATGAATAGCAAAAGTTAGAAGTCATGTACAACAAAGAAAATTAGCTACCTGAGCCAAATTGTTTAAATCTATAAACTGGCAACTGAATTGAGTGGTCAACCTTGTTTTATGAGGAATCACATCTACCGGTATACTGTATATTTCATTGGCAAATTTATTTCCTTTAATTAAACTATCATTGGTAGAAAGTTTAGAAATGACGTGAATTTTTTTTTCTGTGAATAATTCTGCGAGATTGCTAAGTAGTACTATAGATGCAAAAGAAAAGTCAACCTGCTTTTACGATGCAAGATCAGGGTTAAAACTGTTAATGTTTTGTTTCCTGTTCATCATCTTGTTGCCTCACAGTCACACCACAAATGCTTCGATTGTAGTTTGGTGGACCTGATTTCAATTTCCAATTCTGTCTGATTTCATTGTCTAACATACATTTTTTAAATTTATTTATACAAGATACACTGCCTTCTCTCTCTGTCTAAAGAAATCATAAGGTAAACTGTGTCCAGAATAAAATTAACAAAAATTAATTAAAGTACATTTGCTTTTATTCCTTGAATCGCCCCCTTATTGTGGTGGAATTTGTGCGCAAGAATGACCCTAGGAGCTATGCTGTCGGGGTCAGTTATATTTGCTCCTGGTAGGGTCTCTTGAGGCAGATTGGTCCTAGATGACAGGCCAGACAAAGAGCCATTCCAAAGACTTTTGATGGACAATATAAATCAAGGAACTCCATGTCCCTTGTTCGGGTCGGTAACCCAGTATGGGTTACCAGGGCCTCGCCCTGGAGCCAGGCCTGGGGGAGGGGCTTGTTGGTGAGAACCTGGTGACCGGGTCTCTTTCTTTGGGGCTCGGTCAGGCTCAGCCCGAATGAGCAACATGGGTTTGCCTTCCTGTGGGCCCACCACTTGTAGAAGGGGCCACAAAAGTCGGGTGCATGATGCCACGGGAAGTGGCCGAAGGTGGGGGCCTTGGCGCTCTGATCCTGGCTTACCAAAGCTGGCTCTTGGGACATGGAATGTGACCTCTCTGGTGGGGAAGGAGCCTGAGCTTGTGCATGAGGTTGAGAGATACTGACTAGATATAGTTGGGCTCACCTCAACACACAGCATGGGCTCTGGAACCAATCTCCTTGAGAGGGGCTGGACCTTATTCCACTCTGAAGTTGCCCATGGTGAGAGGCACCAAGCTGGTGAGGGTCTACTCTTAGCGCCCCAACTTGGTACCTGTGTGTTGGAGTTTTCCCAGTAGATGAGAGGATATCTTCCCTGCTCCTTTGGGTGGGGACAGGCTCTGACTATAGTTTGTGCCTATATGCCAAAAGGCAGTTCAGAGTATCTAGCCTTCTTGGAGTCCTTGGTGGGTGTGCTGGAAGGTGCACACGCTGGGGACTCCTTTATTCTGCTGGGGGACTTCAATGCCCACATGGGTAGTGACCTGGAGGGGCGTGATTGAGAGGAACAGCCTCTCTGATCTGAAATTGAGCAGTGTTCTGTAACTGGACATCTGTGCTAGTCATAGTTTGTCCATCACAAACACCATGTTTGAACATAAAGATATCCATAAGTACACTTGGCACCAGGATGTGCTAGGTTGTAGATTGATGATCGACTTTGTAGTCGATTGACATCTGATTTGCGGCCATTTGTTTTGGACACTCGGGTGAAGAGGAGCTGAGCTGCTGGACAGACCTGGTAGACCCAAACATGTAGTGAAGGTTTGCTGGGAACACCTGGGAGAAGAACCCGTCAGAAAGATCTTCAGCTCATACCTCTGGGAGACCTTTAACCACATCCCAGCTGAAGTGGGGGACAATGAGTCAGAGTGGGCCACCAGAGTGGGTCACCAGAGTGTTCTGCAACTCAATTGTTGAAGTGGCTGAGCTGTGGCCACAAGGTTGTTGGTGCTTCTCGCAGTGGCTATCCTTGAACTCGGTGGTGACACCCCAGGTTAGGGAGACCGTCAAGCTGAAGAAGGAGTCCTATCTGTCCTTGTTGACTGGTGGGACTCTGGTGGCAGCTGAGGAGTACCGGAGGACCAGCCTTGGCTGTTGATGAGACAAAAGCTCAGAAGTGGGAGGAGTTTGGTGAGGCCTTGGATAGAGACTCTAGGTTGGCTTCGAGAACCATCAGGTGGCTGAGGAGGGGAAAGCAGCTCTTTACTAACACTGTGTTCAGGGAAGGTGGGGTGCTGCTGGCTTCAAAAAGTGAAATCGTTGGGAGGTGGAAGGAATATTTCTCTAAACTTCTCAATCCCACCGGCACATCTTCCATGGAGGAAGCAGAGTCAAGGGACTTCAGGGTTGGTCTGTCCATAACCGTGGCTGAGATCGCCGAAGTAGTTAAAAAGCTACGCGGCAACAGGGCTCCAGGGGTGGATGAGATTTGCTTTGATTTCCTTAAGGCTCTGGATGTTGTGGGGCTGTCTTCGTTGACACACCTTTGCAACATTGCGTGGACATAGGGGGCAGTGCCACTGGATTGGCATGCTGGGGTGGTAGTTCCCCTCTTCAAAAAGGGGGATCAGAGGGTGTGCTCCAATTACAAGGGCGTCACTCTCCTTAGCCTCCTTGGTAAGGTCTATTCAGGGGTATTGGAGAAGCAAGTCCAATCGTTGGTCACACCTCAGATCTAGGAGGAGCAATGCAGGTTCCGTCCCGGCCGTGAAATACTGGACCATCTCTTTCCCCTCACAAGGGTATTCAAGGAGTCATGAGAGTTTGCCCATCCAGTCTACATGTGTTTTGTAGACTTGGAGAAAGCATTCAACAGTGTTCCTTGGAATACACTGTGGCTCCAAGTAAGGGATTGGGGCCCCGTTGTTACGGGCTGTGCGGTCCCTATACAAGAGTTTGGGTCGCATTGCCAGTAGTAAGTCAGACCCCTTCAGGGTGAGAGTTGGACTCTGCAGGGCTGCCTGTTAATTAATAAATAAATAAATAAATTAATAGTAATTAATTAATTAACTGGTTAATTAAATCCATTCCACCTCATGTACTGCATGTGATGCAAATGAAAATAAAAACTTGACTTGGACTTAAACTTCTGTCTGAGTTTTTGTCTAGCTGAGTAGGACCAGAGCTGCTTCTGCAGGGCACCTTGACTTTTTCCTCCACCTCCCACCTGTGTTTTTTGATGGGGCTTTTGGTTTTTTGGGGCGTCTGGTGCCACCCAGGCTCTGTCCCTGTCTGTGTTTCTTTATGTTTATTTGTGTTTTCCCCTCCTGTCATACTTTTGTTATTCTAAGCTTTGTGATTTCTCTTTTCTGTGTATCTCATTCAGTCTCTGTCATTTCCCACTCACTTCTCAGTCTGTCTCTCTGTGCTCAAGCCCTCAGCCTTAATCATTCACACCTGTCTCATCAGCCACCAGCCAATCTGAACTCATTACCCACTCTCTTTCTGCCTTATAAAAAGCCTTCCTCTCCTCCACTGTTGGTCCGGTCATTGTTCTGTTCACACTGACAATTCAGTCCTCTCCTCACCACTCTGATGTCCTCACCTGTTTTCTGCTCCAGTTTTGACAGAGTGAGTTTTTTGCTGCCGTGACAGCTTCTTGTTTTGTTGTTTAAAATAAATTATTATTATTACTGTATTTTACAACTCCTGCCTCCTTCACTCGCCTGCATGTGGGTCTAACACCAGAGGAACCTGACATTAGGGAGGTACTGTCAGGATGTGTGTTTTTTCCCTGTACTCACCTTTGTAGTCATTGCAGAGTTTTGTTCTTATCAGTCTATTTCCTTGGGTTCCAGCATCTGTGTCTATCCTTAGTTGATTTTTACTCTCAGGTGTTTTTTGTTGCGTTAATTAGTCTCCAGCCTTTAAGAAGCCTTTCAGTTCTCTTTGCCACTGTTGGGATCATTAGGTACTGAGTGTCATGTTCCGGTTAAAAACTCACTACTACTCCATTGCTTTCAATGCCAGCTG
>JBBPBX010010365.1:5937-27398 GCA_038048925.1 Garcialebias charrua
CAGTTAAGTCACGGTATTAAGTTAAACTGCATCAGTTTCACATTAAATGATGATTTTGGCTGAAATTAGTGTTTAAAATATCCTGATGCATGCTCAGTAATCCAGGTAGAAAAATCTAAAGTTAATTCTGGTCTTCTGGACATTCAAAAAACAAAACAAAACAAAACAAAAAAAATGTAGAAACGTTTCGTCTTTCCTCCGAAAGACTTCTTCAGTCTGAGGTGCTGTATTCAGCTCAGTCTTATAAATAGCACCTTCTCATAGTGGATCAACCACTTTGCTACTGACAGCCAAAACTAGCCATTCACATGATCAAGGAGGACCATCAGCCTAAAGATGGATCATTAGCACCCTGATGGTTGTTTGCTATTCACAGAGGGCTGAGTGATACTAGCTATAACAGCATTGTTTATGTTTATGTTTATGTTTATTAAATTTGTTCTTTTTTTTTTTACAAAAGAAACAATACAAGACAATCCCATAAATGATAATGTACAAAATATAAAAAAATGAAAGGTAGCAGAAAGAAGAATAAATCTTATTATATCTGCCCCTTTTTTCCAACAATCAGATTAAACAATAATAATCTTCAACCAACAGTACAAAATGACTAACTCTTTCTAATTTTCTAACTAATACAATACACATTACGCTATTTCATATATTTTTTTAACACATTCGTTTTGATCATTTTCTTAAATGTAAACATTGACTTGGCATTTTTAACTACATTCATTGTAAGAATTGTAAGAATTGTAAGAATTAATTGTACTACATTGTAAGAGGGGGACAGCTGAACCTGGAGGCTTCCACCTCTGTTCAATGATGGACGATTTCTTTTCTCAAAGATGGCCTCCTTTACTCCTCTCTCAAACCATTGTTCCTCTCTATCAAGGATGTGAACATCTTCATCCCTGAAAGAGTGACCGCTGGCCTGGAGATGAGTGTAGACCGCAGAGTCCTGGCCTGTCACTCATTCACCGACTCCATCACTTACTCTACAGTGAGGTCATAGACATTATATGCAAGACAGCACAGTGCTTTTGTATTATGAACACTACCTTACTTAAATGCTGCATACTTCATAAATTTAAGGTGAGTATTCACAGCAACAAGTCACGTTGGAAAACGTCTGAATCTGAAGTGAGACACATGTTTTTGATGGTTTTAAAGGAGAAAATGTAACTTATAATATATTTGCACATATTTGTTATTGCATTTTATTATACACAGCAGCAAACTGTAGCTGCTACTATGTCATGACCTTCAGTATACTAAATCTATGAATTAATATCACCCATTGAATATTGCTGTACAGAAATTCTTTAGAGTTGGAGTGTGCATGTGAAAAAGGAGCTGCACAAGCTGGAATACAACTTGCTTTACATTATTTCTTCAACAGTGACTTTCTTTTTGCCACCTTAGATGTATGAAGAACTCGGGCAACAGTTGTTGAATGCAGTCTCCCCCATCTCACCGGCTGGAGCTTGTAACTCCATCACAGTGCTCACATGTGTCTCAGTGGTGTCTCTCTTTTTCTAGAGGACAGCCTGCTCTCAGTAGATTTACACATGTCCCCCAATCCTTCCATGTCTTGAAAATGAATTTAACAGAACGTCTGAGGATGTCAAGGGCCTCTGAGATCCTGTTTGTGTCCATCCCATGACTTGCACTTTTAAATCTATTCTCAAAATAGAAATAGGAAAATTATTTTAATGTTTGATTTTGATTTTTGATTTGATTTGATGTTTATTCATTCATTTTAAAAGAACAATACAAGACAGTTTCATCAGATACAAGATTACAAGTAGGATAAAATGAAGGGAGCAGAAAGAAGATGAAATCTTATTATATCTGCCCCTATTTCACAGTTTGTTCAACCAATGATAACTTTCAAGCAACATCACAGAATGAATAGTTCTACCTATTTTCCTAACTGTAATACACAAACTACATCACAAAATGAATAATTCTACTTAATTTTCCTAACTGAAATACATAAACTACTGTAGATCACAAAAAGAATAATTCTACTTAATATTTCTAACTGTAATACACAAACTACATCACCCATAATTCTAATTAATTTTCTAATTCTAATTTTTTTATTTATTTTTTTATTTTATTTTATTTTTTTATAATTTTATTTAATTTTCCTATTTTTTTTTTTTTTTAATTAATTTTCCTAACTGTAATACACAAACTAGATCATAAAATGAATAATTCTACTTAATTCTACTTAATTTTTCTAATTGAAATACACAAACTAAAAGATGGCACAACATCAAGATGTTCACAAAATGAATAATTCTACTTAATTTTCCTAATTGTAATACACAAATTCATCACAAAAATGAATAATTCTACTTAATTTTTCTAACTGTAATACACAAACTGCTTCATAAAATGAATAACTCTACTTAATTTTTCTAACTGTAATACACAAACGTACCGTACATCATAAGTACAACATAATTGTAATACACAAACACGCAAGATTACATCATATATAGTTTTTGAGCAAGTCCTTTTTGACCTTTTTCTTAAATGTATACATTGATTTTTCATTTTTAACATCACTCTCCAGAGCATTCCACAATCGAATTCCCTGAATTGAGGTAGACCGTCCTTTTAAGCTGGTTCTGAATTGTGGTTTGATGAATATCTCTGTCCCTTTGAGATTGTAATAACTTTGTCTTTTTATAAAATTTCTTTGGATATTTAAAGGTAATGTGTTATTATGAGCCCTATACATAATTGATAAAATACTATATTCTACCAATTCCTGGAATTTCAATAAGTTTAGTTGAATAAACAAGGTGTTTGAAGGGTGAGTGAAATGTTTTCTGGTGATTACTCTTACAGCTCTCTTTTGTAAAATAAAAACAGGCTTTGTAATAGTTTTGCATGCTTTTCCCCAAACCTCAATACAATAGATTAAATGTGGAGCAATGATTGTGTTATACAACATATGTAAAGCTTTATCAATTAAAAAATCCCTGACTTTATACAGTACTGCAATTGCTCTAGCTAGTTTTTTTTAATAGAATTTACATGATGTTTCCATGTCAGTTTGTCATCAATGATAACACCCAGAAACTTCACTTCACTCACTTTACAGATCACAACATCTTCAATTTCAAATGGATCGTCATCAACAATTCCCTTTTTGTTACTGAAAATCATGTAGTTAGTTTTATCTAAATTCAAAGATAATTTGTTTAATTTAAACCAAGTTTGTATTTTTATAAATTCTGTTTTCATCATATCCAAAATCTGTTTTATGTCATTACCCGAACTGAAAAAAGTGGTGTCATCGGCAAAAAGAACACATTTAAGTAGTGCTGACACATTTACCAAGTCATTCACATACAAAATAAACAACTTTGGTCCAAGCACAGAACCCTGAGGAACTCCACAAGTGATATCACGGAGGTCAGATTTAACATCATTAATTTGCACGAACTGTTTCCTGTCCTTCAAATAGCTAGATACCCACTGTAATGCTGGTCCTCTAATACCATATTTATTTAGTTTTTCAAGGAGAATGGTGTGGTCAATGGTATCAAATGCTTTTTTTAGATCAACAAAAACACTAACACAGTACTGTTTATGATCGACAGCATTAGTTATTTGTTCCATTAAATCCATGAGAGCCATTGACGTAGAGTTTTTTTCTCTAAACCCATATTGACTGCTACTTAAAATGTTTTGTTTATCAATAAATTGATCCAATCTGGACACAAATAGTTTTTCTAGAATCTTTGAGAACTGTGGTAATAAGGATATTGGCCTATAATTATTGAATACACATTTATCACCATTTTTAAAAAGAGGAATTACCTTTGCTACTTTCATGTTATCTGGAAATATTCCTGTTGAAAAAGATAAATTGCATATATATGTAAACGGTTCAATAACATAACTTATTATTTCCTTTACGAACATCATATCCATGTCCACCCAGTCTTTTGATCTCTTGTCTGAGAGATTTTTTACCATTTTCATAATTTCCTCTTTGTTAGTTCCACTAAGAAAAATACTGTTGGTGCAACTTTTAATTGAATGACACACCTTATTATCTACTTTTGGTATTTTAGCTGCAAGGCTTGATCCAATATTTACAAAATATTGATTAAATTCATTTACGATATTATTCTCATCATGTATTTCTTTGTCATCTTTCACAAAATATTTTGCAATGTTTGTTTTTGCTTTATGACTTTTTAGAACATCATTTATTACTCGCCATGTTGTTTTAGTGTCACCATTGCTCTTGTTTAATAAATCACTATAGTATTCTTTCTTGCATCTTCTTATAATCATTACCAATTTATTTTTATATTTTTTATATTTTTCTTCAGCTTGTTGTGTTCTCGTTTTTAAGAAACATAAATACAAGTTATTTTTTTTTTACAAGCATTTCTCAACCCTTTAGTCATCCAAGGTTGGTCAACAATATTTCTTTTTCTACGATTTCTTTGCACACAATTCTTTTCATACAGAGCTTCTAAAATGTTCATAAATTCATCATATGATCTGTTAACATCATCAATATACACGTCCTTCCAGTTTTGCTTCTGTAAATCATCTTTTAATTGATCCATAGCTTTTTTTGATGTGTTTATTATTTTTTTCTTAATTGTAACTTCTTTTGTAATGTTTTGATCATTTCTGTAGATAGTGAAAACTGGTAAATGATCACTTAAATCAGTTGTTAAGATACCACCTGTCATATCCCCATTTGTTATATTTGTGAAAATGTTGTCAATTATCGTAGCACTATGAGTTGTAATTCTTGTTGGTTTTGATATTAACGGATAAAGATTTAAACTATACATTGAATTTAGAAATGTGCTGATGTTATTTGAATCCGTTTTATTTCCCAGGTCGATATTAAAGTCTCCGCACAAGAAAACTTTTTTATTTAAACTCTTTTCCAGTAGTTGTATGATTTTATCGGTGAATATTTCTATATTTGATCCTGGTGATCGATATACACAACTTATGGATATGTTTTTAGCATTTTCGTTTAATATTTCTATTGTTATTATTTCCATAAGATTGTCAACAATTATTGACATTTCTTTAATTATTCTACACTTTATTTCATTTTTGACAAATAGAGCTACTCCACCGCCTTTTTTATTGTTTCTGTTTAAATGATATAATTCATATCCTTCGATGTGAACATTATTTTTGTTTTCATCATTAAGCCATGTCTCTGACAGTGCTATTAATGTAAAAGTTCTGTTTAACTGTTTTAAATATTCTGTTATTTTGGATATATTTGCATTTATACTTCTACTATTGATGTGAATAATAGAGAGATCTCCATTTGTTATATTGATGTTATTAAACTTTTCTTCATTATAGTATTCACAGTCTTTTATAGCAGGATAAAAGTTTGCATCAACCATATCTTCAACATTATATATTTTGAATTCTGAGTCTTCGTTTGTTGCTGTCATGTTTTAATCTATTTGTTTGTTTGTTCATTTCTGTTAATTTTGTGTATGAACATGTGATAGTGATTGGTGATTTGTCATTTTTGAGCTCATCCAAATGTTTCTAAGTCTTTCAGATCTTTTATTATTTTAGCTTGAGAATTTTCATCTACTTTGATCCAGATGTTTCCGTTTCTTGTCCAAGTTTTTTTTATTTTTCCATTATTTTTCAACACCCTTGCTGCATGTGCAATGTTTGCGTTTTTTTTAGTTAGGTGTTCATTCATGAAGACCATAGTTTTTGCGAGTTTCTTTGACTGCATCATTACCCTGTTTCTTTGATTCCTTCCAATGAATCTCACGACTACTGATGGTTTATTTTTGTTAACTCTATTGGGCAGTGTGTAACAGGTGGAAATGTCATCACGTTTAATGTCAATGCCTTTGTCACTTAAGAAAGTGACTACCTGATTCTCCAGAGACTGCAGTTGTTCTGGTCGTCCTCCTTCATTCGTGTTAACGCCTTTAACTACATCAGCCGATGACCAGCGTTTAAGTTCGAGTCCAGAAATGACCATGTTTTCGCCTCTTATGTATTGTTCCATGTCCTCACACTTTTGTTCCAATTGAGCTAATCGTTCTTCTCTGATGACCTCCTGAGCTTTCATTTGTTTCATCTCCTCAACCAGTTGATTAAAGTTTTTTTGATCGGCTCTCAAACTTGTAACTTCCGCAGTGAGAACGGCTTGATCGGCTCTCAAACTTGCAACTTCCGCAGTGAGAACGTTTACTGCATTTTTCAATTCCTCCATTAACTCCAAATTTTTATCCACCGATTTTTTACTCGCCGACTCCTGTTTCTGCTGCTCCGATTTATTTTTTTTACTAGGACTCATCACGCCTGCTTCTTCTGATCTGGATACAGAAAATCACTGTTCCACAGCAACTCGTTCACTGCTCTGCTCCCATCCGCAGCAATTCGCTCGCTGCTCTGCTCATGTCCAACAGTAATCAGCTTGCTTCCCGTCCAACAGCTACTCGATCGTTGCTCTGCTTCAGATCAGCAGTTAGTTCAGAACTCACGGTTTCAGCAGCCTGCAGCAATCCCCTGGCTCGCCCACGGCGCACGGCTCAGCTCGAAGCCCCAGGTGGCGTCCACGGCTCACGGCGCACGGCTCAGCTCGAAGCCCCAGGTGGCGTCCACGGCTCACGGCGCACGGCTCAGCTCGAAGCCCCAGGTGGCGTCCACGGCTCACGGCGCACGGCTCAGCTCGAAGGTGGCGTCCACGGTTCACGGCCCACTCGTGGCTCTCGGATCAGCTCGAAGCCCCAGGTTGCGTTCACGGCCCCCTCGTTGCGCTCGGCTCAGCTCGAAGCCCGAGGTGGCGTTCACGGCTTTCGGCTCTCACGCCAGCCTGTAGCAACAGTCCCAACTCCGTGGTGTTTTTCCGCATTAGCCTTTATCAGCAGCACATGGCTAGCGTTAGCTTGTAGTCTGAAGCCACCACTCCCAGCTTTGTTGTTTTCTTTCGCTGCAACAAAGCACCTCCAGCGTGCCGGCCCGCGTTTCTTCGTAACAACCAGTGTATTCTTCCGGTTTATTTGTTAACGAAGCCCGCAGCTCCGGCACCCAGTTACGGTGACCCAGCTCGGTTAGCTTTGATTAGCCCGGTAGCTACGCTTGGCTAATGTAATGTAGTGTAATGTAATGTAATGTAGTGTAATGTAATGTAATGTAATGTTAATGTAGCTATTCATGCAGTTACATTATATATTTTGTTCATTTGGCCTTACTCTGTCGAAAGTTTTCCATTTGTCACTGAAGATTGTTCATTAAAAGTGCCATTTTATATTGACCATGACTGATTTATGACTGCAATAAAAGCATGAAATATCCAAGAGGGAGAATATGTTTATAGACACTGTATCTCCATTTAAAAATATATATTTAGACTTAAACATTTTACATATAGTTTTAGTTCCCTTTTTTTTTTTAAATATAGATTTTTAATATTCTTAGCCCTGCAGCTCAGACATGAAAGGCGATGAGCTGCAGTGTGTCAGAGACATCTAGATAATTATAGATATTTTCATCAAGTCTGAAAATCACAATAACCAGCTACAGGTGTTAGCATTAGCCTCAGTTATCTGGCTGTGTGAGCTTGGGTTACAATGCTTCTTTTAATCAAATGAAGGCTCGCCGCAAATTCAACATGGCAGACTCACCCAGCTGCGGCCCATTGCCCATCAACCTCCAGATCCGATATAAGGCCCTCTTTCCTTGGCTCCTCCCCGTTTGCCAGCCAAGCTGCATCCCACCACCTCCCCATCTCCACCCGGTGTCTCAAGGTCCTCCGGTCTCCCCTTCCTTCGTCCTGACTCCGCCACCAGGTTCGGGTCCCAGGGGGGGGATATATCCATAATCTATCTCCCTATGCCGGACATTCAGGCTCACAGCGGTTCGGCATGCATGTCCTCCGCCGGGGCCCGAGCGACAAAGAACTCTTGTCAATAAAACATTTTAATTGTCTTCCCCCTCTCCGTGTGAGTCTCTCCAGGTTGAATTTAGTTTACAACTTCTGTACACTGCTTATATTGAACAACATGGATAAAAAAATAGTTAAACATTTTAACACCTCTAACTGGCTGCCTAACAGGACATATATAGTTAATAGGTCAACAATTCAAACACAGTCTATGATTTTTCTGCTTCAATAGACATAAGTTGAACTGGAAGCACTATACAGTTAAATATAACCATTACTTGTGCTCATAAATAACCTCAAAATTCAATGTAAATAACTGTCCAATGCAAAACTGACAATAAAAATGTTTGTAATATATATGGGAGGCCAGTTGTAAAATTACACATTCAAAAATGTATAGCAACATTTTGGTTTATTTAGTCTTTAATAAAAAAAAATTTTTTTTTCAAAGTCATATTTTCACCATGTTATTCATACATTTGTAAATGTCATAGTCCCCAACTAAATATTTAATTTACAAGCTAAATATTTAGTTTACAAATTAAGTACTTAACTTGCAAGTTCAATATTTAGTTAGTGAACTAAATATTTTGGTGTAAATTGAATATTGCATTTCCAAGCTAAATATTTATTTTCAAAACTAAACATTTTATTTCCAAACAAAGTATTTATTGTCCAAGCTAAATGTTTAATTTCCAAGGTAAACATTTAATTTGCTAACTAAATATTTAACTCTGATCTAAATATTTAACTTGCAGGCAAAATATTTAGGTCCGAGCTCCTCAATATTCAGCTTGCAAGTTAAGTATTTAAATCAGAGTTACTGTACATATCTAGTTGGCAAATAAAATATTTATCTTGGAAATTAAATGCTTAGCTTAGAAATTAAATGTTTATTTTGGAAATCAAATATTTATATTGGACAATAAATATTTAGGTTGGAAATTAAATGTTTATTTTTGAAATTAATATTTAGCTTGATTTTTTATTAATTCCATTTCATCAGAACAATAACTATAGTACAATTGAAAGAAAAGAATATATACAATCAAATAAATAAAATGAAAGACAGCAGAAGAAGAATAAATTCTTATGTCTGCCCCTTTTTCCCAAAATATATTCAATTTTTTTTACAAAAGCAAAATTAATTAATTAAAAATAATTAAGCTAAATAACAACATCAACTCATTTTTATAAATACACATTATACCTCTCCACATTTTTTCAAAATATTACTTTTTATCCTCCTCTTGAATATATACATAGATCTGGCATTTTTAATATCAACCTCCAGATCATTCCACAATCCAATTCCCTGAATTATAGTAGATCGCATCTTCAAACTGGTGCGACACCACAGCTTCACTAACATCTCCATCCCCTTAAGATAATAACTATGGTACTTTCCCTTTAACAATTTTTCCTTGACTGTTAGTAGGTAGTATGTTTTTGTGAGTCCCATACATTAACAGTAAGATGTTGCAATCAACCAAGTCATATAATTTCAATATCTTTAACTGATGAAACAATGCATTTGATGGATGGCTATAATCTTTTCTAGTAATAATTCTTATAGCTCTTTTCTGTAAAATAAAAAATAGATTTATAATTGTTTTACATGCTTTACCCCAGACTTCAATACAGTAAATTGAATGTGGAACAATTATTGCATTGCTCATTTTGTGGTGTAGTTTGTGTATTACAATTAGAAAAATTAAGTAGAATTATTCATTCTGTGATGTAGTTTGAAGGTTATCATTGGTTGAACAAACTGTGAAATAAGGGGCAGATATAATAAGATTTCATCTTCTTTCTGCTCCCTTCATTTTATCCTACTTGTA
The DNA here is from genome assembly GCA_038048925.1 of Garcialebias charrua. Taxonomy (NCBI): domain Eukaryota; kingdom Metazoa; phylum Chordata; class Actinopteri; order Cyprinodontiformes; family Rivulidae; genus Garcialebias; species Garcialebias charrua. The sequence continues at coordinate 15,712 of JBBPBX010010365.1, forward strand.
TTCTTGTATCTGATGACACTGTCTTGTATTGTTCTTTTAAAATGAATGAATAAACATAAAATCAAATCAAATACAATACAATAGAAACAGTACTTTATCATTGAAGAACCCTCTAACTTTGTACATTGCTGCAATAGATTTAGCTATTTTAGTTCTTACGTTTTTTATGTGAGATCTCCATGTTAGTTTTTCATCAATGATGACACCCATAAACTTCGCCTCATTACTCTACTAATTTAAACGCCCTCGACTCTAAACGGAGTACCAACCATTTTCTTATTGTTGCTAAATATCATATAATTTGTTTTATCTACATTTAAATATAATTTATTAAGTTGAAACCAATTTTGTCTTTTCACAAATTCTGTTTGAGCCATCTTCAACATTTGCACAACATTTTCACCCACACAAAGAAATGTAGTATCATCTGCAAATAAAATAAATTTAAAAAGTCCTGACACATTTACCAGATCATTCACATATAAAATAAATAACTTAGGTCCAAGTACAGAGCCTTGAGGCACTCCACATGTGATGCTACAAAATTCAGATATTACATTATTTATTTGAACAAATTCTTTCCTTTCTTCTAGGTAACTAGATACCCATTGTAATGCAGGCCCTTTAAAACCCTATTTATTCAGTTTCTCAAGAAGAATATTGTGATCAACAGTATCAAATGCTTTCTATAGGTCAACATAAATACAATACAATTTTTTTTAATCCTCAGCAGTTGTTATCTGTTCCATTAATTCCATGAGTGCCATTGACATATAATTTTTAGGTCTAAACCCATACTGACTATTGCTTAATATATTTTGCTTATTGATAAATCCATCTAATCAAATCACAAATAATGTCTCAAAAATCTTTGAAAACTGTGGCAACAAGGATACAGTATAGGCTCTTTGCACCTGCGGCGCTGACGTCACATCCGCCTGAGCGGATGCGGCTCGCTAACTTCCGCTTTGAGGAACTCAGACAGCTAGAAAAGAGAAACTCGCGTTTCAGAAGCAAGTTAAACATTATCACGAACACTGCTGTGTCCCTAAGCATGCTGATGTAATGGTCTTTTAAGTTTCCACGGACTTTTTCTTTCGGATTTTAAATTTTTTTTTCGGATTCTTTTAATTTTCCACGGAGGATCCTCCAGACAGAAAATTGCACGTCTGCGAGTTCACATTGAGCGTGCAATCCGAAGGGATTGCATATATACACATGTATGTGTATATACACATATATATTATGTGTATATACACATGTATGTGAATATAAACATATATATTATGTGTATATGCACATGTGTACATACACACAGTATATATTATGTGTATATTCACATATATACGTGCATACATATATATTGTGTATATATACAGATGTATGTGTATATACACATATATTATGTTTATATACACATGTATGTGTATATAAACATATAAATTATGTGTATATACACATATATTGTGTATACACAATATATATTGTGTATATACACAATATAAATGTGTATACACATATGTGTAGATGTAAGTGTATAATACATATATTGTGTACTGTATACACAATATATATTGTGTATATACACAATATAAATGTGTATACACATATATTATGTGTATATATACAGATGTAAGTGCATATACACATATATTATGTGCATATACACATAATATATGTGTATACATATATTATGTGTATATATGCATAACATTGTTGATAGCGTGATATCAACAATTGATATCCCACTATCAATTGTTTGAAGTATTAATGAACTTACCCTGATGCATGCTCCAGGTAGAAAAAAAAAAAAAAAAGCTAAGTCTGGTCCTCTGGACATTCAAAAAACAAATACTGTAGACAGTTTTTTGAATGTCCAGAGGACCAGACTTAGCTTTTTTTACATATTTAATGAACTTTTTACAGTGGCTTGCCTGGTTAATTATCAAAATAAACCTCGTCAGTGCATGGGCTAAGGGAAAGAATTTCTGATGGACATTGTCCACACGAAATTAGTTCTCACAGAAGCATTTAAATGTATTTTTATTGTTATGAACTGATTGCATGTTATCAAATTTCATGAATAAATGTGAAGACAAATAAACATTTCTTGTTTTTCACATTTCACTTGCTTTTATAAAAAAAACACGGGCAAGCTAAACAAACTAAATTACAGGCCAGAGCTGACCTTAGTGCAACTTGAAATTCATTTATTTTGTGTAAAACAAATCAGAACAAACAAATTCTTCAAATGATAAATTGTAATAAAACAAAGTGTCTTTTTTTTTCTTTTGAATTTCATAGTATCTACAGCACACAACCTATTCAAAAACATAAAATAGAAGTGATCACAGTTCTGTCTGATTATTTTTTGATCTTCCATCCAGTCGCTGCCAGACACTCTCGGTTGGTGACAGATGATGTGTCCAAATCGCAGTACAGTATACCTCTGCCACTCGAAGCAGACAGGTCAGGAAGAGAGCCAGTCATTCCTCTGAAGAGGGTACCCGTACTCCTTTGAATAAAACATCACACAGATGTATTTAACTCGGGGCTAAAATATATGTATGGTAGCAAGACATGAAAATGATATATTGCCAGTATTATTTACCGTAATCCTCCTTTACACAGTCGACCCAGGCCACCATCTTGCCAACTGGACCTGGTTTTGCACCCTGTGAAATCCAGAACCAGCCACACAGGAACAACTGCACGTCACCATTACAACAGGAACGGAATCTCTTGAGGACAGCCTGTTGACAGATCACATTACACATTTTGTTAAGGTTTTCTTTCAAACTGTTGGCATGAAATGGAGTGCCCTCCTTAAAACAGTGAAAAATACTATGACCAAATGGAACTCATGTTTACAGCACGGGAAGTCATTTACAGTCATCAACAAATTAGCATATGCTTTATGATGGGGCTGGTTTGTGAGATTGATCAGTATACCAATATTCTAATCTTATCAAAAAAGGCGTTCAATACAGGATCAACTGGACTTTATTTGATCCTGTATTGAACGCCTTTTTTGATTTCATCATGTCCTGGACGACTGAGAATCTTCACCAGCATATTCTAATCTTAGATGTTGTGTTTTCACAGCTGCAAGCAAAATCATTAACAGAAATAAAGACTTGAAAACCTCAGTCATTTTTATTACAAAAATAAATGAAATTAAAAAAAAATATTTAGTAAATTAAGCTATTGAAATTAATGAACTTTTGTGAATACTACATTTGTTGAATATGACTGTACATTAGGAGAGGTGCTCTCATCTTTTTAGGAATGTTTCACATCTAAAATAGTTTAGTAAATGAAACTTTATACACCAGCTTTCAAGATATAAAGATTACAAACTGCTTCACAATCAACATTAAAACAAAACATGTGGAACTAGTCTTGCTTTTAATGTTATGATGAAAAAAATGTCCTGATAAAATGAGGAGGGGGCTGTAAACACTGTCCCATTTGAGCTCTTAACAAAATGCATGCAAAAAAATAAATAAATAAAATAACACGGAACCCATGGAACATGGCCATATAATAAATTTGAACCAGAACAGTCAGCTGTACTTTTAAACTATGAGGTTTGTCGTGTTTCTTTATGGATCTGAAGCTAAAAGAACCACAACCTGTCCTGTTACCTCGTCTCTGTTTGACACTATCAACAGCAAAAAAGCAATATATACTGAACACAAATAGAAATTATTAGGTTAAACATTGTCCGATTGAATAACTGAGAATGTTCAGGTACTTTATTGGTACATATTTATACTAAAATCACCGGTAAAAATGCCTGCTAGCATTAGCTAAAGCTAACGTTAGCCACACAATCGAAGCAAAGTAAAACTCACCTTCGTGTTTGTGGATGTAAGACGAGGCATACATCTTAAAGCCTTTCTCTAATTTAGTCGTTGGAGCTTTGGATGAGACTTACAAATGCGATTAACATCGTTAATAGTCAGCTTGGGCAAGCCCTGCAAACACGAACACCTCGAATAAAACGCCATGTTCAACAGACCGGAAGTGAGTGAACCGCATTGACCGGAACACGGAAGTTGACGTGCAAAGAGCCTATTGGCCTGTAATTATTAAATGCACATTTCTCACCACTCTTATACTCTTCTTGGCTATTTTCCCGTTGTTTGGTAATACCCCTGCCGAGAATGATAAATTACATATACTGTGTATGTAAATGTGTATTATTGTATGTGTATATATATATACACTGTAAAAAATGTCCGTGAATTTAACAGTAAATGTCTGTAAAATGCTGACAGAAATATTTTGTAAATTGAAATACAGGAAAACAATGTTTAAGTAACAGGGGTGTTTTGTAAAATCTAAAACAAATTATTATTGTTATTTTTACATTACCAATATGTTAAAAAGACAACATTTTGTCATCGTAATTACTTATCGCTGTATTTAAAACAAAGAAAAACTGTGATTCTGAAAACAAAATAGTACAATTACATTTACAGCATAATAGTGTTAAATTTATCTTTTTTTCTGTTATTTTTACATTCAAACTTTTAACAATTCCAAGCAGCTCAGACACATCTTTACTATAATGTCAGCAAAATATATATATATATATTTAGGGGTTTAGCTTGTTAAATTTTAAAGAAATGCCCGGTTTCCACTCGCTGCTCGTTCACGCTTGTGACAGTGAAACTACCGTACGGTATTTTTTAAACATGTTTAAATTTTTTAAACATGATTTTTTAAATTCAGCTGATTTGACCATTATGTGCATTTACTGTATTAAGGAAAAGTTCAGCTAAGACACATCTTTGCTATAATTTTCAGCAAACAAATAATTGTTTTTAAGTGTTAATCTTGTTACAGTACTTCCGGGCACGCTCCTGTGGCCATTTGGCAGCCAATCCATTTTTGGCAAAACACCGGCCCACATTTCCGGGTTGTCTGCAGTGATGTTGTTTATAAAGCACCTTGATAGCAGTTTATCTGTTTTAACTATGCTCTATAAATAAAGATGCCTTGACGTGTTACGCGACGCGTCAGCGGTGACGCATAATAGATGCGACATATACGGCGGTGCGACAAGTTCATAGATTTTTCCACTTTATTGGACATAATTGGACTGATGCGACATGTACGGCGGAAAATACAGTAATAAGAAAATCACTTAAACAACATATCATCCAATATGCTGGTGAATGTTGAATGCTGGTGAATAAAGTCCAGTTGATCCTGTATTGAACGCCTTTTTTGATTATATCATCCAATATTAGAATTTTGGGGGATTTATTCTGTGATAAAACCCTTTGGCGTTAGTTTGAGTGAGATGCTTTTTTTATTATTATCATAATTTTATTTTTATTATTATTACAGTATTATTATTTTCATAAAAAAAATTTGTTTGTTTGAGTGTGCTGCTGTATGAGAGTGTCTGGTCAAGCAGAAGTCTTCTGTCTTGCTATTGGTCGGTTTAAGCGGACGGAATGGTGGAAATCCCCTTCACAGAGCTCCCACACCGGTACTGCCTGCACCTGCGGCCTTTTTGAAGTTTTGTCGAACACACACACTGGATCTTGCTGTGTGCGCGTGGGCTCATTAGTTGCCACCAGACATTAATACGTATTATTGTCCATGGTTCCCACCAGTACTGACGCCACAAAGCTGTGAGTGCCTGTTAGACGCTATTCAACAACAGAGTGACTATAGAGCATACTTTTTATTTTGTTTATGACGGGTGTATGATAATTTCCCTCAAAATACAATAATTTTAGGGCTCTAGTACGATAATCCTACATTTCTCACCTGGCAACACTGACGCGCATGCTCAGAACACACACACATACATCGCACATGCGCAGAGCCTCATTTTTGAGCGCGTTTGCTTGCTTCTCTTGGGAAATCTTAACAGATACCAGTAAGTATGTTTTTTAATCATAATGTATGAAGTTGGTTGGTATCAAAATGTTTAAAACAGGCGATGTGGATATTGACTCAGCTCGTGTTAGCTAACGGTAGAGCTAGCCAACTAATATAAGTCAACATACCTAGCTAGCGGCTAGCTACAATATAATTTTAAAATTTCGTTTGAGACAATTGTGCTTGCGCGTGCCGTGGAAGTTAACAGGTTTAATAACATTGAGTCTGTCTCTTAAAAGAACGCGGTTCTAGCGATTATCACGTACAGGCTAAAACTCTTTGCGAAAGTTGCTTTTAATCCGATTTTGTTAGATGCTACTCGCAAGCTAACGGTTAAGCTAAAGGCTAAGCTAGCGGGAGTCAACAGCGCCTCTATAGCGGCCACGAAGAGTAATTACAGTCACTTTGTGATAAAACAAGCAGAACATTTACACAGAATAGATGCTGAAACCTCTGCATTTAATGTAAAACAGCATCTTTTAAAGTTATTCTGTGCACTCCAGTTTATTTTAAATAAAACGTTTAAAATAACAAACAAGAAGCATCTTTTGACTTTGTTTTCACAAAAATCAAAACAAAGATGGCAGAACAGATTTGAACATGTCACAGGACAACAAAATTGATAAAAATCACAGATTTTTAATTAAAGTAATATATTTAATGTTATGCTGAGCACACAGTGCAAGCGATGATTTGGAAGACGTCAAAATGAAACAATTTAAATCCAGAATATTTGACTATTGTGCTCCAAATAGATTATAAAAGTAATAATTTTTCTGGTTTGCAGGAAGGAGATGAAGACCAGTTTGGAGAAGTACGAGATGAACACTCAGATGAAGACCGTGAAGGAGAGGAAGCATGTGTGACCTGACCACTACACTTACAGCCAATGTAAGTGTACCCTGATGCATGATCAATAATCCAGGTAGAAAAATGTAAAAAAGCACAGAAGATCAACATCATCAGACCAGGACTCTGTAGTCTACACTCATCTACAGGCCAGCGGTCACTCTTTCAGGGATGAAGCTGTTCACATCCTTGATAGAGAGGAACAATGGTTTGAGAGAGGAGTAAAGGAGTCCATCTTTGTGAAAAGAAACCGCCCATCATTAAACAGAGGTGGAGGCCTCCGGGTTCAACTGTCCCCCTCTTACAATGCTGTTATTGCTTGTATCACTCAGCCCTCTGTGAATAGCAAACAACCATCAGGGTGCTAACGATCCATCGTTAGGCTGATGGTCCTCCTTGATCATGTGAGCAGCTGGTTTCGGCGGTCATCAGCCAACTGGTTGATCCACTGTGAGAGGGTGCTATTTATAAGACTGAGCTGAATACAGCAGCTCAGACTGAGGAAGTCTTTTGGACGAAAGACAAAACGTTTCTACATTTATTTATTTTTTTGACTGTCCAGAGGACCAGACTTAGCTTTTTTAGATTTTTCTACCTGGATTATTGAGCATGCATCAGGGTACTTTTTAAATCCAACAGATTTGACCATTACGTGAATTTATTAAGGAACGGTTAAGCTCAGGAACCCTTGTGCTATAAAGTCAGATAAGAATTTTTTTTTTTAAGGTAAAGTTTTTTTTTTCATGATGTTAAATTCCTTTTTGTTCCAACAGCTTTCTGCACAACGAACTGACCCTCACTGAAAATAAGATTCACCTGACTTTGAATTTCAGTGATAAAAGTTATTGCAAATTTTGTCCCCAAAAGCTTTGGAACATACAGATGTTTGTGCTCCAAATAAATTATAAAAGTAATAATTTTTCTGGTTTGCAGGAAGGAGATGAAGACCAGTTTGGAGAAGTACGAGATGAACACTCAGATGAAGACGGCATGTGTGACCACTACACTTACAGCCAATGTACGGTAAGTGTAGTGTTCTTGTCATTATTCAGTACTTTAGCCTTTTTATTCAGACATTTATTTTTATTGTTAATTAATTCCTGTTTTTGTAGCTCGGAGAAACAGGTGATGTGATGACTATGAAGAAAAAAGATTTACATCCTAGAGACATCGATGCCTTTTGGCTCCAGCGTCAGTTCAGTCGTTTCTAGCACTTTGAGATTTTTGTTAATGAAAAGTGCGTTGTAAATTAAATTCATTATTATTCTTATTATTCTATGACGATGCCATTGTCTCTCAAAAGAAAGCTGATGAAGTCTTAGAAATCCTCAAGGTTTGTCTGTCGACATTTGTTGATAGTTGACACACACACACAGATCTTTTGGACACCCCTTTTCTCCTGTTTTACAGACTGCCAGTGATGACAGAGAATGTGAGAACCAGCTGGTGCTGTTGTTGGGCGTCAACGCATTCGATTTCATTAAAATCCTCCGTCAGCACCGTCGCATGAGTAAGTCAAGTCTGGCTGGATGAAAGTTTGCCACAACGTTCTGCCATATTGTTTTTATTTTGAAATTGTTTGTGTCTTTTCACATACACACAGTTCAGTATTGTACCATGCTGGCGAGCGCTCAGAGTGAAGCATAAAATGAACGTATCATAGGGAAAATGGAGTCGGATCAGGAGCTGTCAAAGATTCTCTACCAGCTTCAGGAGACAGAGAAGGAGGACATAATTCGGGTAATAATTCCTGTTTGTGAAGTTATGCCATAAAACCATTTGTCTGTGTGGACCATCACAGCTCGGTTTTGTTTTCTAGGAAGAGCGATCTCGCAGGGAGAGTGTGAGGAAGTCTCGCGTTGATGACTTGGAAGCATTGGACGTTGGCCATGGAGAGGTAAATACTGTCACATTTTCTATAGAGACATACACTTGATGGAAATGTGCCAGACTATTAAAGCTGTCGTGTTCTCCTACAGTCAGTGGTGCCTCGACAGCTTCTGGACCTTGAAGACTTGACCTTCACTCAGGGTAGCCATTTCATGGCCAACAAACGTTGCCAGCTCCCAGATGGCTCTTCGTAAGCAACGCAAAGGTTATGAAGAGGTTCATGTGCCTGCCCTGAAGCCTACACCCTTTGCTGACAATGAGGTTTGTTGATATTATCACTCGGTATACATACTACATACATACAATCATACATCATACATACATACAACATAAATGCTACATACATACATGTAACATACATACTACATACATACATACATACATACATGCTACATTCATACTACATACATGCTACATACATGTTACATACATACTACATACATACATACTGGTGCATGCTACATACATACATGCTCCCTCCTTACATACATACTACATACATGCTACATACATACATACTACATACATATATCATACATACATACAACATGCATACATACATACATACAACATACATACAAACATACATACATACAACATACATACATAATACATCATACATACATACATACATACATACATACATAGTACATGCATACATACTACATACATTCATACTACATACATACATACAGAATACATACATACTACATACATACATACTACATACATGCATACTACATACATATAGAATACATCATACAACAAACATACAGAATACATATATATACTATATGCAAAATACATACTACATGTACACAACATACATACTTTTACTAATGTGTTTTTCCTTCGCTCTTTTAAATGTATTTACTGAAACTTAATATTGTTGTGTTCAAATTAAAAACAGTATTGGCAAACTAAGCCCATTTCTTTATTTTTTTAGGACAGTCCTGCTTTGCTGCCAGACGGTTTATGCTGAGTTTGGATCGGAACATTGTGCATGGCAACATCCCTTCCTTAATTTCTGCCCTTTGCATGATGTTTGGCAGCTATTACTCCTTCAACATCCACTACCCATCAGACCTTGCATCAACTCTGGAATGTCTTCAGAGGTGAGTTACCGTACTCTTCTCTTTATTGGTTTGTCAGTCAGTCATCTTGCACTTGTTACAGTTCCTATCTCAAGGGGTCAATGGGCAAGAGGTGAGATACACCCTACTAGACATGTTGCTATTCTATCATATGGCTCATATCATATTTGTTTGATCCTATTGACCCTTTGCACATGATGTCATGCACCCCAAAAGACCGCCCATCTTCGCCATTATGGACGTCAGAAACAATCTATTGTTAGCGTATTCTCTTGGTAGTCAAAAAAGAGACATTTGATGGACTCACAATACAAACCCATGCACACACACACTCTTAGACACACAATCCTAAAAGCAAAAAGTCCACATTACTCACACACGCTCTGACTGGGGGGCTGAAGGTTTATCTAACGAAAACCCTTACTGTATATCAATTATGTCCTCTGATTTTTTTGTTTGTTTTTGTATTTCTTTAGGTGCTTCTTTGGAATCAACCAAGAAAAAGGCACTAAAGTTGAAAAGACCCGCACATCCCGTCTTCACGTGAATCCCAAAGTCCTCACGTTAATCCAGGAGCTCTCAGATCATGAGTGGCGTGATGTCTGAATACGGACTAAACCTGTGAGTTACAATGCAAAAAAGATAAACAATTGTTACAGTGTCATTGCTGCTTTTTTTTTTACATACTATACATCAGTGTACGGTATAGATCTTTTGATTTTGTTAGAAAAGCCTGTAAAAGGTTAAAGGTTTTGTATTGTTAAAATATGAACACACGGCAGTTATGTGTGACATTGGTTATAACTTGTAAGTAACTGAAATACAAGAAACAGAGCTGTAAATGTGGCTGAAGTTATTTTGTACGTTTTCACAGACAGTTGGGCTATTCTGGTATTTTGGTTTAATTAAAAAAATTGGAAACACTAAGTATAAAACAGAAATGTTTCATTACGTTTTTTGAAGCTGTTCTTATTTTTTACATTTTCGTTTTTTACATAAACGGATGAGAAAAACTTTTAGTTTAGTTTTAATTAATTAAGTTTTAATTTAATTTAATTTTAGTATTTGAAAGTCATTCTAACAAGTTTTATTTTTCGTATTTCACTAATGCTGAGTATGTGAAATTTGTTTGGGTAAGTCTTGTTTTGTTTGTAAAACAGTGACATGTTCATGCTAATTTGCTAAATAAAAATGCTAAAAAAATAAATTAAAAAAATACTGTATATTTTTTATAAAAATAGCTGACAATTGTGGTTATCAGAATAAATCTGTAAAAAAAAATAAAAAAAATTGTACTTTTTACAAAAAAAACCTGGCAGCTGTGGTTGCCAGAATAAATCTGTAAAAAATACTATGAACACGTAAACAGTTTTACAGTTAGTTGTAATTTCAACAGTTTTAATATGTAGAATTTCCAAGAAATATTGTAAACTTAAACAGATTTTAAATGTACATCTAAGTAAAATAATCTGTAAAATTTACTGTTTGATTTGTATTTTTTACATTAAAATATTGTAAAAAGTACATTGAAAATGTATTTAAGTTTACAAAATAGCTTGTTAATTGTACATCATAAAACTGTTGAAGTTACAGCTAACTCTGTACAACTGTTTACATGTTCAGTGTATTTTTTACAGATTTATTCTGGCAACCACAGCTGCCAGTTTTTTTTCGTAAAAACTACGGATTTTTTTTTACAGTGTACCGTATATATTTAATGTAGGCGGATACAGTGTATCTATGTTTACAATTTTGGTTGGTGGTGTGCCTCGGGATTTTTTCAATGAAAACACTGTGCCTTGGCTCAAAAAAGGTTGAAAAACACTGTACTAAACAAGTCACAGAGATACCACCTATAACGACATCAATGACTGGACAAGATGCCAACAATTTTGACGTGGCTGCTGGTTGCGAGCCTGCTATTCCCCCACCCGAGTTATGGCTCAACAG
>JBBPBX010010365.1:31479-58051 GCA_038048925.1 Garcialebias charrua
GACCCTCGTCGGGGACCCTCTGAGACTTCGTCGGGCGGTGAGACGACCCTCGTCGTCGGGCTCCTCTGAGACGTCATCCGGACCCTCGTCGTCGGGCTCCTCTGAGACGTCATCCGGACCCTCGTCGTCGGGCTCCTCTGAGACGTCATCCGGACCCTCGTCGTCGGGCTCCTCTGAGACGTCATCCGGACCCTCGTCGTCGGGCTCCTCTGAGACGTCATCCGGACCCTCGTCGTCGGGCTCCTCTGAGACGTCATCCGGACCCTCGTCGTCGGGCTCCTCTGAGACGTCATCCGGACCCTCGTCGTCGGGCTCCTCTGAGACGTCATCCGGACCCTCGTCGTCGGGCTCCTCTGAGACGTCATCCGGACCCTCGTCGTCGGGCGCCGTCGAGACTGCAGGCGAGGAGACCGCCGTCGAGACTGCAGGCGAGGAGACCGCCGTCGAGACTGCAGGCGAGGAGACCGCCGTCGAGACTGCAGGCGAGGAGACCGCCGTCGAGACTGCAGGCGAGGAGACCGCCGTCGAGACTGCAGGCGAGGAGACCGCCGTCGAGACTGCAGGCGAGGAGACCGCCGTCGAGACTGCAGGCGAGGAGACCACCGTCGAGACTGCAGGCGAGGAGACCACCGTCGAGACTGCAGGCGAGGAGACCACCGTCGAGACTGCAGGCGAGGAGACCACCGTCGAGACTGCAGGCGAGGAGACCACCGTCGAGGCTGCAGGCGAGGAGACCACCGTCGAGGCTGCAGGCGAGGAGACCACCGTCGAGGCTGCAGGCGAGGAGACCACCGTCGAGGCTGCAGGCGAGGAGACCACCGTCGAGGCTGCAGGCGAGGAGACCACCGTCGAGGCTGCAGGCGAGGAGACCACCGTCGAGGCTGCAGGCGAGGAGACCACCGTCGAGGCTGCAGGCGAGGAGACCACCGTCGAGGCTGCAGGCGAGGAGACCACCGTCGAGGCTGCAGGCGAGGAGACCACCGTCGAGGCTGCAGGCGAGGAGACCACCGTCGAGGCTGCAGGCGAGGAGACCACCGTCGAGGCTGCAGGCGAGGAGACCACCGTCGAGGCTGCAGGCGAGGAGACCACCGTCGAGGCTGCAGGCGAGGAGACCACCGTCGAGGCTGCAGGCGAGGAGACCACCGTCGAGGCCGCAGGCGAGGAGACCACCGTCGAGGCCGCAGGCGAGGAGACCACCGTCGAGGCCGCAGGCGAGGAGACCACCGTCGAGGCCGCAGGCGAGGAGACCACCGTCGAGGCCGCAGGCGAGGAGACCACCGTCGAGGCCGCAGGCGAGGAGACCACCGTCGAGGCCGCAGGCGAGGGGACCACCGTCGAGGCCGCAGGCGAGATCGGCGTTGAGACGTCTGCAGCAGCCGAAGCGTCGTGGTCTGCAGCAGCCGAAACGTCGTGGTCTGCAGCAGCCGAAATGTCGTGGTCTGCCGCAGCCAAAGCGTCGTGGTCTGCAGCAGCCAAAGCGTCGTGGTCTGCAGGCGGCAAGACCAGAAGAACCGGAGCAGGTGGAGAGAGGGCTTGTGTCCCACATCGACCTCTCCTTCTGCGGCGGCGAGAAGGAGGGCCGGCAAGTGGGACACTGTTGACACCCACTGAGCAAGATGGCTCCGGATCCGATGGCGAGACCACAGTTGTTGGCACCAAGGGCAAGGCAATAGTTTGCAGGAGACGAGAGTGTGACCTTTCTCTCTCGGTCCAGGCTTCAGCAAACAGTCCAAACAGCCATGGGTCATCACCTACTATCTCCAACCGGGTAAACACCTGTATAAAGTCATCACTGGCCACCAACCTCTCCTGTAGATCATAGGAAGTGGCCACAGTGTCAATATATTTACGGGTTACCCGGTGGAGTCGGTCCCATTCTGAGCAGCGCTCGGTACTGTTCACAAAACCTGCTGGGTCTGGGTCTGGTCCGGTCATTCTGTCAGGTTCCTCTGGTGTTAGACCCACGTGCAGGAAAGCGAACGAGGCAGGAGTTTAAAATAATAATAATTTATTTTAAACAAAAATGCTGTCAGGGCAGCCAAAAACTCACTCTGGTAAACTGGAGCAGAAACAGAGAAGGACATCAGAGTGGAGAGGTGAGGACTGAATTGTCTGTGTGAACAGAACAATGACCGGACACAAAGTGGAGGAGATGAAGGCTTTTTATAAGGCAGAAAGAGAGTGGGTAATGAGTTCAGCTTGGCAGGTGGCTGATGAGACAGGTGTGAATGATTAAGGCTGCAGGCTTGAGCACAGAGAGACAGACTGAAAAGTGAGTGGGAAAATTACAGAGACTGAATGAAATAAACAGAAATCACAAAGCTCAGAATGACAAAAGTAAGACAGGAGGAAAACACAAATAAACATAAAGAAACAGACAGGGACAGAGCCTGACAATAAATTGTTAAAATGTCAAGACTCCAAAAAAATCTGCAGGCCCTGATGACCTTCCACCTTATTTCTTAAGGCTGACCGCTCATAACATCGCAGAAGCAGTGGTTCACATCTTTAACCTTTCCATATGCCAAAACTCCATTCCAGATGCTTGGAAACATTCTTTGTTTTTCCTTTGCTGAAGGGAGGTGACCCCACCTCACTGAACAACTATCGACCAATCTCTAAATTCTGCATTTTAGCCAACGTTCTAGAAAAACTGATAAACTCTTAAATCAAAAAAGTGTTTGGATTAATTTATTATCTTACCTCTCCATCAATCTGGTGTCAGGAAACAATACAGAACAATGACTGCTTCACTGATGATTTTTAATGATGTCGTTGAAGCTCTGAATGCTAAGGATTATTGTGTTGCACTTTTCTTAAACCTGTCTAACGTTTTTGATGGAGATGTTCAATATTTATCATCTAAAACTAATTACTCTGACCCAATAATTATAACCCAGCTCACTTATATCAAATATTCTCTGTTCCCTTTAAACACTTATATTTGATAGTACAAACATGTTGTTTGCTTTGCTCCTTGATACAGAAAAGACAGTCTCCTAGCCTTGACAATATTTGGATTAGATGTTCTTGTAGGATCAGAACCATGACTTGTTTGTTTTATCTGTAAGACGTCAGAGCTTGTCAAACTCCACCTGCTTCTTGTTTAAATAGCTTGTCATGTCCAGTACAATTCGGAATTGTGCAGGACAATGTATTTGAGACCAAACTAAGTTTCAAAAGACATTAAAAGCCCTTCCCCTTTGCAAAGTTGTTTGTCTGATTTAACACTGTTCTCTTGTTTATCTTTGTGTGGTTTTTATTAAGGTAACAGGGGTTTAAAATCCCCATCAGTTTTTGACACTGTGGATCATGCACTTTGTATCATAAGCTCAGAAATTGGTTTCCCAGATCACACTATTGGTTGGTTCACTTACTATCTCTCAGACCAGAGGCAATGTGTTCAACATAATGGTACTTCTTCCAATAATTTAACGGTTAACAACGGTGTACCTCAAGGCTCAGTTTTAGGTCCCACCCTATTCACAATCTTCAAAGGTAATGGAGGTCATATGAATTCTTACATTTCTATGCTGATGATACAGTTGTTTATTGTCAAGCTAAAACAGTTACTAAGGTTTTCCAGCTTTTGCAATCCGCTTTTGACATCATACAGTTAGATTTGTTCCATGTTAAACTTGTTCTGAATACCGACAAATCCAAAGGGATGTTGTTTTCTAACTGGAAGTTGGTCCCAGCAGTTCTTCCTTCGATTTCATCCTGAAATTGTGCTTCTATTGAGTTTGTCAATCTCGACAAATATTTGGGTATCTTGGGCGATTCGTATCTCTCTTTTAAGCTCCATGTAGAAAACTTGGTAAGGAAACTGAAAGTTAAATCGGGTTTCTTTTCAGAAATAGATCCTGTCTAATGCTAAATGCTAGAAAATGCCTTGTAACTGCAACTTTCCTTCCCTCCATTGACTACAGTCACATTATTTACATGAACACCCATACAAGCACCCTGCAAATGTTGAATGCTGTCTATCATAGTATGCAAAGATTCATAACTGGCTTGAACTATACTCACCATTGCACCCTGTATTCACTGGTTAACTGGTCATCATTAACTTCACACAGACTCTCACTTGTCAGCGGCTTCGGATGTTATCAATCCATTAAATGGCTGTTAGTTGTTGTTATCATCCCCATATGTAGCGGTGAAACTGTCCCACCTACCAGTAGGTTAAAAGGTACATTATTATCGTTATTATCACTGATAATAGGCAGCGTCTCGCCTGGGTAAACAAGGAAGTGTCTTTTTTCAGTCTATGTTTTTTTTTGTTTTGTTTTGTTTTTCAGTCTATGTAACCCTTTTCCTAAACCTAACCTTACACCTAACCCAGAGGACCAACCCTAAACTTAACCCCTTACCCTTGTGCCTAAACCTAACCAAGACCCTAAACCTAACGCCGGACCCTTTACTCTAAACCTAAACACGTAGCTAAAAACAGAGCTTATAATCATCGCTACCAACTCTAACAACGTACTTTTAAACATAATAGGAGGTACAGGAGGGGCAGTTTGACCGCTACATTTGGGGATGATAACAACTAATAACGGCCATTTAATGGCTGATAACGTTCGAAGCAGGTGCACTGGTACATTTTCATCTTTAAATCACTTTTTAGTCTGTTGCCTTAATGCATCTCCTCCTACATGTAACTGCATGAGTTCAGCCACAGTGTGCGCTCTCAGGACATTTCTACATTCAGTGTTCCCTCAGTGATGACTAAACTAGGCAAAATGGCCTTCTCCTACTCCACTCCTGTATCTTGGAATAGCTTGCAAAATGATCCGAAGCTCTCGACCTTGACCTCTCTAAGTGGCTTCAAAAAACTACTAAGTTCCTAACAAAAACCAATGCAAACATGTTCCCATTTTTTGTTTTCTACATCACTTTACAATCTAGCTGTTTTGTATACCATTTTCTTTTATTTGTTATTCTCAGTTTGTATGATTTTTATGATTATTTATTGTTGTTTACTATTGTCATCACTCTTTGTTAAAATCAGGTCTCTTTTAAATGAGTCCCCAAGGCTCAGTGTGATTAACCTGTATAAATAAAAGTTGATTTAATAAAAATAGTCCCTATTGGGCAGTACTGCCCCCTATTGGTGCAGCAAGGTGCCTTCTTCCTCAACCCTGTGTGTTTTCACCGTTCATTTATGACAAATAATAAAAAGAAATACGTCACACACATTCATTCAATATATTAGACAGAATGTAGAACTGACAGCACATGCAGCACATGTGTAATCAAACATGTACAGTAGAGCCCAGCCAAATAATAAAAATGATAATAATAATAATAATAATAATAATAATAACAGTGTGTTATGTATTGTCATCATTGTATCTTCCCAGGAGTTTACATGTTCTCTCTGTGTATGAATGGGTTTTCTCTGGGTACTCCAGTTTCCTCCCACAGACAAAAAACATGCATGTTACCAGAGTTACCAATCAGCCGATTGGTAACTCTGAATTGTTCCTAGGTTTGGGTGAGAGAGTGAATGGTTGTTTGTCTCTATGTGGCCCTGTGATGGACTTGCGACCCATCCAGGGTGCACCCCATCTCTCGCACAGTCATTGCTGGCCATGGGCACCAGTGACCCCCATCACCCAAAATGGAAGATGCAGGTAAAAGATAATGGATGGACGGATGTATCTTCCCATAAAATGGTACAATTGGATCTCTATATTTAATCCATCCACCACCAGGTGGAGCAGTGGGCAGCTGTTGAAGGTGCCCGAGGAGCATTTTGGGGATAAGGTGTGTTGCTCAGAGACAGCATGAGGTGTGCAATGACTGGGGATTGAACCTGGGACTTTCGGGTCCCAAGTCGGCTGCCCTGCCTCAATACTATCTCGGCCCCAAAGCCTTAAAGTCTTCCATCACTGAGCTTGGGTTAATTGCAGAGAAAATGGTAAGATGGAAGAAGAACAAATACTATAATGTGCCCTCCATACACTTGAAATCATCCCTGATATTCTTGTCACTGTTTTCCATCCTTCTGAAGATCCGGTGTCTCTTCTCCAGTGGTTTATTGTAGTCCAGCCACAAAGTAGGATGCAGGTTTTCCTCCGTCACCCGTTTGTCAACAAAGTGAAATGAGCTCACATACAGCATTTTGGTGGTCTCTTCAAGTTCACATATTTTAGCCATGTTCTTCTTAATTCATCTTCTGTAGGTAGGCGATGGAAATTATACAGTTTTTCACAGGGACACGTTTTTTGTTTTGGGTCCATGTTGAAAACATTGTTGTTGTAGCCACTGATTTAGTTTGGTCTGGTTGTTCATGCAGCTGTGAACAGCATGACAGGTAGGCTACGTGAACTCCCCAAGGCTAATTTAGAAACTTTGTTTGTTAAATAAATGTGAACAAACCAAAAACTGTTTTACCTACTAAACTGAATCTAAATTACTGTACTTTCAACCAACCAACCATCTGTGCTCCACTAGTGTTAAAGCAGTGTGTGCTCAGACCTTCGTGTACCGGTTAAAAGCCGAGCTGCTGCATTTTGGACAAGCTGGAGACGTGAGAAGGAGGCCTGACTGAGCAAACGCAGGCTCCCTCCACCCTCTCCTAAAATGTCTGGACAACATTAAGACTTGGATGGCTTCAAACTTCCTAAGTTTTAATGATCAGAAGATTGAAGTCATCATCTTTAGCCCTAGCTCAGCTGCCACCTCGGATCATATAAACTTGGACTCCCTCCAGCCCTATCTCAAACACTGTAAAAAATCTTGGGATGGTTTTTGACTCGGACCTTAAGTCCGATAAACGAATCAGCTCCGTTCTCCAGAAGAGCTTCTCCCAACTGCGGCAGGTAGCTAAGCTCAAGCCGGTGTTGTCCAGACCTGACCTTGAGACCCTAGCCATGCATTCATCACAACCCGCCTGGATTATTGCAATGCACTGTATGCTGGGATCAGTCAGGCCTCCTTCTCATTTCTCCAGCTCGTCCAAAATGCAGCAGCTCGGCTTTTAACCAGTACACGTAGGTCTGAGCAAATTACACCTGTTCTCTCCTCCCTGCACTGGCGCCCCGTGCGAACTAGAGTCGACTTTAAGATTCTGCTGTTGACCTACAAATGCTTTAAGGGCCTCGCTCCCCTCTACCGCTCCAAGCTGCTGGAACCATATGTTCCATTGCGGGCCCTGAGATAATCCGATCAGATGCAGTTGGCGGTTCCAAAAACACGACTGAAGCTCCGTGGAGATCGGGCGTTTTCAGTCACCGGGCCCAAACTTTGGAACAACCTGCCCCCAACATTAGACAGGCCTCCTCCCTTCACATGTTCAAATCCCTGCTAAAAAAAACATATTTTCTCTCTGGTATTTCATACTGTGTGAACTGACAGTGTATATATTTTTTACCGTGTTTTCATTTTAATGTTGTTCTTATACATTTTTATTATAATTTTACTGCTGTTAATATCATAATATTTACCATTAGTGTGTGATATTGCTCTGTACATTTTTAAACATATTTTATGTTGTGTGTGAAGCACCTTGATAACAGTATCTGTTTTAACTGTGCTATATAAATAAAATTGAGTTGACTTGACTTAACAAATACTTACTGCTACTTCCTGTGTCTGACAGGAAGTTGTACCCATAATCACTTGTAAAGTAGAGACCCAGTACAGGTAGTCCCCGATTTACGAGCGCTCTGATCTGCGAGGTTCCAGACTTACGAGCTGCGAATTTTTGGAAAAAACGAAAAAAATACTGAGTTTTCATGTGTTTTTTCACTACAGTTAGTTAGTTAAGCATATAAACACACGTTTCCGATCATTTTTATGCACTCAAAAGTAGTTTTTAGATGAAAATAGAGTGTTTTTAGTCGCGCTAGCGAAAACCGTTCCAATTTACGAGCGGATTTCCGGATTTACGAGAGAAATGGCGGCCGTTCCAAATTACGAGATTTCCGGTTTACGAGCGCCTCGTTGTGACGGATCTCGCTCGTAAATCGGGGACTACCTGTAATAAGGTGGATAGAATATATATTATAATCTGAGGTTGTGGTGCATCAAATTTAGAGGACAAACTTCAGCAGGAACAACATATATTTGCCTGTGCAGCAAAAGCTTACCTGTGTTTAAAATAATAATTGGAAAACTAAAGTAGAAAATCAGCATGACAGTCAAACTGTATCTTCCCTCTGATGTTGGAGTGGGTGGCTCCAATTCAAGGCGAGCAGTGATTATTACTTTGTACTTTCAGCAAATTACCAATTTATATTATTTGTTCCCTTTCATTTATCTTTTGTAGTTCTCACACATCCAAGAAAAACAGCAATGTCATGACTAATTAAAATACCATAATGACATTTGTGTTAATAAATAAACTATAAGAAAGCATACAATATTGATTACAATATTACCATATTGACTAGAGCACTATAACAGCACTAAAGAATAGAATAGATTTTGTAAATCCAATGCTTTCTGCCGTGGGTGTAAAGTTTTGCAGCACTGGAGTCAAGTCCGGTCATGTTCTCAGAAGACAAGAATCAAGATTTGAAAGTAATTCTTAGATCTAAGTATTTCACCTCTCGTTTTGTACTTTCAGTAAGATTTGTCTTGCTCACCTAAGTAGACCAGTTAGTATTGCTCATGAATTAGGACCTAGCACAGAATTAGCTGAAGCTCGAGTAGGACACAACAAGCTGAGTCCTGTGCTAACATTTGCAGTGTCAGGCTGAGGTTTATAAACGGTAGCAGCTCAAACGATGGTACCAGCTCTTACTAACGAGCAATAGTGAAAAAACAGCATCTCAACACACACATGCACACAAGTCAGAAACACTCCTAACAGCAAGTGTAGGCTGTCTGTTTAAACATACCTGTACAGCATTAACATTCAATATTGTCAAAATAAAAATAAATAAATACATTCTTACACATATTTCCTATTCAACATTTTCATTCTCATATGCACAATTTACCAAACTGAACACAGGATCAGGTTCTCTCTGTGTGTGAGATCATTTGCTCTGAAGAGCTCAGTAGCCTCCGTATCACAGTCTCACACAGACACGATCAGAGTGTGTGTGAGAGGACGAGAAGTGGGAGGTGTAAAGAAGTCAAAAGGAGGAAGCAAAGGCAATCACTGAATCCCCGATTGACACACCAATGCTGTATTCTTCATTTTCTCATCTGGAACGACACTACTAGGAATGACACGCATCGAAAGCCAGCATGTTGCAACAAATATGTTGATGATTTATGACCACAATCACGTATTGCTAAACTACGAAGTAAGCTGAGCAATTATTTGTTGGAAAACAGCAGAAAAACCAATGCACAAGCACTGAAGCACCCATGTTACTGCAGATTATGATTCCATCCGCCTCATGATTTTTTACTTCTACCCACAGCTTTGACTTTTTTTACAATGACTTTTGGTAGCAGCATATCAAACAGCATTTAAAAAATACTGTATAAGGAAAAATATCCACACACACACACACAACAGCTCAAAGTCAAAGTCAAAGTCAACTTTATTGTCAGAATTGCAATATGTACAGGACATACACAGGATTGAAATTGCATTTCTCTCTCAGTCCCTCGGTGCAACAGTAACCATTTAAACACTAAACAATTAATAAACAAGCATAAAATGAAATAATAAAAGTTTAGTACTGTCCTGAGTTTTTTGCATAGTAGTTTTTCATAGTAGTAAAAAAGTATAAAAAGTTTCACCAACACCAAAACACCAACATTTAATAAACATAATCATAAAATGAAATAGAGTGTAATACTGTCCTGAGTTTTTTCATAGTAGTTTTCCATAGTAGTATAAAAGTATAAAAAGTTTCACCAACACCAAAAATGAAATAGAGTGTAATACTGTCCCGAAGTATAAAGTATAAAAAGTATATCTATAAAATAAATGAAGGTTCTGGCATTTGACATTTGTAAAGAGTGACAAAGCAGCATATGGGGTTAATGTACACAGTATATGTATGAGGTAGTTGATATTGGTATAGAAACAAAGTGGCATTATGCAATAAGGCTAGTAAAAAGAATATATACTGTATATCAGCAGTAGTGTAGATATAAAAAGTCTAGATGTAAACAGTAGTAATAAATGTAAACAGTAGTAATAAATGTAAACAGTAGTAATAAATGTCAACAGTAAATGTAAACAGTAGTATGACTATAGGCAGTAATGTAATACAAACATTAGTGCAAATATGAGAAGTAGTGCAAACTGAATGAGCACATGACCGTGAGTTGAGTGAATGACCCGTATTGATGACACAGAGTCCAGTGTTAAAAAACTTTGTGTTGTGAGGTAATGTGTGAAAGTTTTTTGTGATTAAGGCAGTACAAGTGGGAGGGAGGGCAGAGCTGGCAGAGTGTTAAGCATCCTGACTGCCTGATGAACAGAGCTGTCTCTCAGTCTGCTGGTTCGAGCCTGGAGACTCCTCAGTCTCCTCCCCGATGGCAACAGGCTGAAGCAGCTGTGTAGTGGGTGTGTGGGATCACCTGCCATGCAGAGGGCTTTCCGAGTGAGGCGGTTGCTGTGTAAGTCCTGTAGTGAGGGCAAGGAGGTGCCGACAATCTTCTCAGCTGCTCTCACTATACGCTGGAGGCTCTTTCGGCAGGATGCAGTACATGCACCATACCACACCGTGATGCAGCTGGTCAGGACACTTTCTATGGCGCCCCTGTAGAAGGTGCACATGATGGGGGTTGGAGCTCCAGCTCTATTCAGCTTGCGGAGAAAGTAGAGGCGCTGGTGAGCCTTCTTGGCCAGTGATGCAGTGTTCCTGCTCCAGCTGTTTGTTAAATGAGTGAGAACAAGGTTTGTAAGCTCAATCATCCAGGTAGATAAAAACAAACAAACAAAAAGTTAAAATCATGTCATCTGGACAAGTTTATTTGAGGGAGAAACGTGCCTGCCAACCAAATCTCTTATTGAGGTGTTTCAAGCCAGCCTCCTGTTGAATTCCAAGAAACTGTCTTTAACACATGCAAAATGGAGACCATCTGTCCCAAACAATCAATCATCATGCATAACAACCAGATACATTAAAGAAATGAGTGAGAAAATACAGAATGTGTTTAAGAGCTCAACAGGTCGGGCAGACTTGACAGTAAAACCATTTAACATTTAAATGAAACATAGAAAGTCGGACGTAATATGGCTGAACTGGGATTTGGATATTTCTAATCACCTTTAAAAAAAAATTTTTTTTTTAAATATATTTTGCCAAATAACATTAAACTTGAGTGCTTTAATGTCACTATGTCTTAAAAGTCCTTTAAAATTCAAAGCAGCCAGAAAGCTTTGTTAGAAATAGTGAGAAATAAAGAAAATATAACAAACTACAGGTACCTCTAAAATTAGAATCTCGTAAAAAAGTTCAATATTTTTGTCAGACATTTCAGAAGGTAAAACTCATATATTACATAGATCATTACACTAGAATGAAATATCGCAAGCCTTTATTTTAGAAGTGACTTGACCTGAGCAATGCAACATGTAGCCCATGTCAAGGATTTGTCTGCAATTTTCTAATTTTCTGGCACTGAGTTTTGTTTTTTCATTAATCCATAATCATCAAAATTACAAGAAATAAAGGCTTGAAATATTTCACTCACTGTTTCATGAATCTTTGTATTATTTGAGTTTCACTTCCTGAAGTGATTGACAAAATCATATTGAACATTTACAGGATATTCTAATTGTTTTAGATCTACCTGTAACAGTTAAGTCCCTATCAAATAGCGGTCACATTTAATCTCCATAATAAACGTGAATTCAGGATATGAAAGCCAAACACTATATTTTGCATTGATCGCTAAAGTCAATGTTAACTTACACACTGATTACAATTGAAATAACAGGTCTTTGTTTGCATCTTGTGAACCATAGAATAGAGTTAAAAATACTCCTAAATTCAACCCATTTTAACCCTGTTATCCATTTGTCAACATTTTCTTTCTCCCTGCACCAGTGGTTCATCCTTCCCCTCTCTCTGCCCTAGTCTAGTATACATCACACCATACATACAGCTCAAAGGAGCACTAAAGTGAATCCAATATGTTTGGTCAGGGCAGCCACTCTCCTAGGTGGTCTGATCCGGTGAAACAGAAAGGCGGCTAATTGATTCAACTGCCAGCTGCCTGAGAGGAGTTAGATCAGCCACGACTGTATAGAGAGGAACCAGTGGTCAGGCATAGAGAAAGATGCAGTCTAAACTAGCAAGGATCATAGATTAAAAAAGGTAGATTGTGTAATAATATAGGCACTTAGTCAGTTTACTGATTTACCTATATACTAGATGAAAAATTGAGCAGGCTTTAGACTGACACAAATTATCATCAATATTCATGAGTTCCCTCTTTTTCAGTTTAATATTCAATAAATCTGTGACTCAGTGATGAGATGTAAATTGACAAGAAAACATTATTCATGTTGGTACAGAAGAACTGAACCATTTAATAACAAAATCGTAAAATTACATCACAACATATTTACAGATTGGATCGATCAGCATTTCCTATAACTAATTGTAGACAGATTAAAACTTAGAGACAACAGAACAAGTTAAGGGTCTTATATTAACTTTTCTGTAGGCACAAACTTAAAGTTTAGTTACTGGCAAAATATATAGTTTAAACTGTTTCAGCATGAGAAGGAGGAAAAAGATGAAGTATGAGGAGAGGTAAAATCTTGAAGTGAGTTTAACCAGAAAAAGCACATCCTCTTGTCGGGTTCGGCTGGACTTCCGTACCGTGATGAACAACGACATTTTACCTTTGTGAAGATTTTCTTGTCTCGACTCCAGTAAATTGTTACCTCTCCTCAGGAATAAATCAATTCAATATTATTTGGAAATTCCGATCGATCCAATCATGTAAATATGTTGTGATGTAATTTAATGATTTGTTAATTAAATGATTCATCTCCTGGTGAATCAACATAAGTTAACGTTTCATATGTCTTTTACATCTCACCACCTAGTCACAGATTTATTGAATATTAAACTGAAAAAGAGAGAACTCGTGAAATTTGATGATAATTTTGTGTCGGATAAAATCTGCTCAAATTTACATCTAAGTATAGGTAAATCAGTAAAACTGACTAAGTGCCTATATTATTACAATTGCATCATTTTTAGTACTGCATTAAATATAACATATACCGTACCTGTACACACTTCTGTTAAAAAAATGAGAGAGAAAAAAAAAAAACATGATCACTTTAAAACATTCTCCACCTTTATTGTGACATATCCTGTACAACTTTAAAAAATAAAATAAAACAATTAAGAGAAAAATGTATATACATATAAATGAAACAATATGGGCCATGCTCATAAGTGTGGAGAACCTTAAACTAATACTTTGTTGAACCATCTTTTGATGATTACTGCCTTCACTTGAGAACACACCATGCAATGATTATAGTGACTGATAAACTTACAATGAAGTTCTGCAGGATTAATCTTGCATTTCCTAAGCTTATTCTACAGTAAATATGTTCACAGAGGCCTCACAAAGCACTCAGCAGAGTAGAGATTATCTGAACCAGCAGTGACATTAAATAGAACTGAACTTCTCTAAAATTGTGGCGGTGAGATGTTCTGTAGGAGTGAAAGATAGCTTCAAGGTGGAGGTGGAATTGCATCAAGGATCGGCTCTAGGCCCCTTCTTGTTTGCTCTGGTGATGGACCGACTAACAGATGAGGTTAGGCAGGAATCCCCGAGGACTATGATGTTTGCAGATTACAATGTGATCTGTGGTGAGAACAGGGAACAGGTGGAAGAGAACTTGGAGAGGTGGAGGTATGAACTTGAAAGAAGAAAAATGAAAGTCAGCCATAGTAAAACTGAGTACATGTGTGAATGAGAGGGAGACAGGTGGAACAGTGAAGGAGCAGAGGTCACAAAGGTGCAAGTCTTCAAGTATGAATGTCTGGTCGAGGAGGAGGAATAGTGACCGTTTTTAAAAGTTGTTTTGAATGTAAACAACTGCCTCCATCTCCATTCAGCAGCTTTGAGCACAGCCTGTTTGAAGTTGGCTCATCCCACATTACGCTGTGTGTGGCTGTCTATCGCGCCACCCCCCACCCCCACACCCCAATACATTAAGGATTTTATAAATGAGTTCGCAGAGTTTTTGGCTGAAATTATGCCAAAATATGACAGTGTTCTCATTGTCCTTTTAAAATATTATTGACTCTTAATCTTGTGCTGTCTGTGACTTGTCCTACACATGAGCGTGGACACAATCTGGACCTGTATTATCTTGTGGTTTATCTGTTTTTAATGTAGTGAGTAGTGACCCTGTGTTTTCAGACCACATGCCTGTTATAGTTGAGACTTACCGGTACTTGTCCTGCACTAAAGCTAAACTCTGTGCTGCAGCTCGGCTCTGTCATGTTCTGAACTCTTCCACTGCTGGTCAAGTTTCTTCTGCTTTTAATCAGAACTGTGCCATCCCAGAGACCCTCAGCTCATGGTTTCACTCCACCTGCTCAACGGTTCTGGACTCTGTGTCCGTTACAAATCAAATCTCCTAAAATCAAGTGTGAACCGTGGTTGGGCGACAACACTAGGGTGGCCAGGAGAGAGTGTCGCAGAGCCGAGCGCAAGTGGAAAACGGACACATTACAGGTGTTGTTTCAAATATTAAAGGACTGCTGGTGTCACTATCAAAAAACTGTGAAATATGTCAAAAGAAAATACCTGTCAAATGTGATTGCATCAAACAGTCACAGTTCTCATGCTCTATTTAAAGTGATTGGTTCTGTTCTCAATGCACAACAAACTAACTGTATTGAATCCTCACTTGCTGCGGTGCAGCACTGGACTGGTTTAGGTCCTAATTAGCAGAGGATACTTTCTGTGTCTGCCTTGCTGACCACGTGTCCTCCTCTGCTTCTCTCTTGTATGGGGTTCCACAGGGCTCAGTCTTAGGCCCCCTCCTCCACACTGTGAAATACTGTTTTTAAAACGAGTGTGTGGACTTTTTGTACTGACTGCAAGCTTTTATAAAGTGTTTATCAAGTGTTAGGACCATCTTTGTTGGTTTCATGATGCATCACTAAAATGATCTGAAAGGATGCTGTTTGGCAGATGAACAAAAACACCTACAGAGCATTTTGAAAGAAACATTTCAACTAATATTTAAATACGAGTCTTATTTATATGACTGTTGTTTATCTGACCACTTTTGGGGAAACATTTTCGTGTAAAACACCACTGTGAAAGGACAGTGCAACATTCCAAGTGACAATCTGTCAACATGTGACTAAAACTCAAGCCACGCTCATTTTATTAAACTTTGTCCTGAGAAGCAACAGGTAAACTCACTTCGAGTTGCCGTTTGCTTAAATCTCACAAACTAAATGTCTTCTCTATTAAACATTAGCATCTATTTATTCTTATTTTCTCCAAGTTTTTGAGAGGAAAGTGCATCTAAAAAGACACACTTTTACATTTCAAGCACGTGTAAAACATGTGCATTGAGATGCGCCACACAGCACATCAACCAATCAATGCACAGTTTTTTTTCTGCACAGACTGCATGAGCCATGCACAGCCCACTTTACACACAGAAAGGAAAGAAAGGAGCTCATTCATCATCTTGCCTTGAAATGCGAAGAGGACCGTGACGCAGGGGATCCAAGCGGCGGGTATCCACAAGTGATGCTGCATGAAGTCCATGTGGCTCCAACAGCTCAACGCTTCTCCAGGGGAAACTTGATGTCCTACTGAGGTTCTGTGTCTGTGGGAAATGTATCCTCTTCAAGAGGTTAATGAGTTATAATCAGGCAATAATGCTCCAAAAGAACCAGCCCGACCAACAGCATGAACCACAAATGTTGATCTGGACTGGGATGGCTCCATCGAGCCAGCTGTGCGCTCTGCCACCATTTGGCCTATGCTGCCATCTGCTGCTTTTTTTACATAAAATAAGTTTTTTTTTTTTTTTTCAAGCTAAGACATGAAACTGCTGTTCATCAGGAGATGGAGCTCAATGAGCCACCGCACACATTATGGCAACCCATAGTGAAATTAGAGTCAAAGAGCTTGCGAACAAGTCAAGGTTAAGTGAGGTTGTGGAAACGTCTTCCAGGAAGTTCAATCCTTACAAGTAATTTAATCTGATGCATGAAGGTGATTGCAGCAGTCATGGGGCTCAATGGAATCAGTCAATCAAACAAGCAAACAAAGAACACCACATTAAAATCAAGTAACTCAGGTTTTCATTTAAGCTATCACTCTTCCAAAAGACCTTGTGCGCAACCAAACATAAACAATTCGCTGATGTCCCCTTTTGCTGAGGGAATAGAATAGTGATTGTTTGTAGTATTCAAAATTAGTGTTTCTCTGGATTGGCATTGAACAGAGAATTCACACTGTAGAAAAAAACAAGTAGTTTTTGTTGTTGTCTATGGACAAAAAGAACCAAGCGAAGAAACCGAGGGCAGAGTGAAAGAAAGTCGTGAGTGGAGGGAGAAACCCAGAACCAGGCAGAGCCAGGGGGTGGCATAGGGTTGCTAACATATATTAATGTTGACCACCCCACCATCCATGCCTTTTATTTGAAACAATTATAATTATAATAATAACTAAATAACCAAGTAATACTTTTAAGCAATATGAAAACAATAAAACAGTTTCCTCAAATGATAAGGATGGCTAGTTTCCACATATACAGTACATATATACTGTCTGTCTGTCTGTCTGTCTGTCTGTCTGTCTGTCTGTCTGTCTGTCTGTCTGTCTGTCTGTCTGTCTGTCTGTCTGTCTATCTATCTATCTATCTATCTATCTATCTATCTATCTATCTATCTATCTATCTATCTATCTATCTATCTATCTATCTATCTATCTATCTATCTATCCATCTATCCATCTATCCATCTAGCTATGAAATTGTGGCCCAACTATTGTTGATTGAGGACTTTCTCCCATCTATATGTAGACACATCATTTTGATACAGAATGTTTCTAATTTAATGATTCCTGTGCAGGTGAGGAAAGCAGATAAATTACAGATTTTGATTGAAAATAATGCCAATATTCTTTATGTTAATTTGTGTGTGAAGGTGACTCCATCCAGAGTAAGTGAAAGGTTACAAAGTTTATTTTCTAAATTGCTCAAATAAAATAAAAATAAATAACTGCCTCTAATTATTTTAATAGCATGCTTATAATTTGTAGCTTATTAGCTGATTGGGTTTATCAGGCTTCGTGGTGATGAGTATCACTTCAACATTTGCTCTTCTCAAAGGTGGACGTCTCCTCTCCGGCATGCACTCAGCTAGATATCTCATCGACTTGGAAGACTTGATGATGTGTCTATCTCTGCTGTCATCTGTGGATTTTAAGGACACATATTTAATTGGATTTAAGATAACTGGTTCCTGCTTTTTGGATTCAGCTGGTTCCTAGTCTATCAGCAAACAAGGAAGTCGTTGGCAGCAAATCTGTACCAGGTCAGGCTACCTGTATTTGATGGCATGGTTCATGTCTCGAGCACCCAGACTTTTGGCAGAATGGATCAGATCTTGGGGATTATTCTCAGGCACGTTCCATTGGTATGGTCCTTTAATTTGGACATTTCGGAAGCGAGTGGACCGACACAGACTGAAGGTAGATGTCATTAAAGTTCTGCCTGTCTCCAAAACAATCGTGTTCATCTAAATTCAGCTCCCTGACTGGCCTTGACAGGCCATCCGGGAGTGTGTTTGAATCTCTCCAGAGGGAACTACTGTATAAGAACTGAGTGATTTATCTGAACTCTGCAGTGCCTCTGGGTGTTGTGTCTATGGCTGCTCACCGCCCTTGCGTCCCCCACCCAACTCTCACTGCATAATGTTGGCGTCATTATGTGCTCGTGTGCGAGATTTTTTTTTCATTATCACATTTTTGACCTTCAAACAGAGGTCAAAAGTGTGTTAGGATTTTTTTTGTCTCCAAACCTTATGTGTCATTTTTCACCACTTTTATTGTCTGTCCAAACAGGTCTCACTTATAAATGAGTCTTCGAGGCTCAATGTGACTTATCTGTTTAAATAAAGGTTGAATGAATGAATGAATTAGCTGATTGGGTTTATCAGGCTTCACGGTGATGGGCATCATCAAATGTTGTCATGATGTCATGAAAGTGCAGTAAAACAGGATGTGTTGTACAGTTGTTGTTTATTTAATAACTATTGACAAACATCATGGAACACTCTGGTCTATCAAAACTTGCAGTCTCCTGGTTCACCAACTACCTAACTGACAGAACACAGTCTGTTCATGTAGCTGGATCCTCCTCTTCTTTCCTAGATGTTGTGAAAGGGGTGCCACATGGTGGTTCTGTCTTGGGTCCAATTATTTTCTCCTTATATATCAACGATCTATGCAGTGATCTGTCAAATGCCTCCCACCATTATTGCGCAGATGACACCATCATCTATTGCTGTTCATCCTCCCTCAGCCAAGCTTTCACCTCTCTTCAGGACACTTTCAATATTATCCAGTCATGTCTGCAAAAACTTAGACTGGTCCTAAATGCTGATGCTGGTCTATGAGACATGTCCACCTCGATTACATAATCAGAATGCTGCATCTGTAGTCCCTGATATTGCTGAAAGAACACAGCGCACGAAGCGGCAAGGAAAGCGTGGAGTGGACTTCAGTCTGCTTTAACCTCTTCTAAAGGCTTCTACTCAAACTGGTATTAAAATAGAATGTTTCAATGTACAATCACTATCCAATAAATCATGTCTAATTCATGATCATATTCTGGAGAAGAACTTGGACCTCATGTGACTTACTGAAACAACTTCATCAGCAACTGCCCTGGAAACTCTAAACAGCTCTTCTCCACAATAACTCATCTGCTTAATCATATAAAACAAACTCATGAGGACTCTGTTCAAAAATGGAATCTGTTCCTTTCATTCTTCAAAAACAAAGTTAACTCTATCAGATCTCAGCTCCAGAGCCTCCCTGATCTTCGTTTGCCATCTACCCGTCTGCATTCTGGGTCCCTGAGCAGATTTGATGAAGTTGTTCAGAGTGAATAATGAATTTAATTTATAACGCACTTTTTATTAACAAAAATCTCAAAGTACTACAAGGGGCAACTAAAATCAAAGATCTAATAAAAACAAGTGATAAAATCAAGTAAAATCAATGATAAAATAACAAAAATCCAGTGGCGGCTCGTGACATTTTCACCAGGGGGGGCTATACAGGGAATCCTCGAGTTACGTTAGGGATCCGGATCTACGAGTGTGACTTAGGTCGATTCTGCCGTATCTCGCGGACCAAAAACACGTGCCTGTCGTAGATCAGCATTTCTGACGTAGGTCGCGGCTATACCGTTAACGGAGCGACGCACACACATTTAACGGCATGAGACTGAACAAGCGGACATCCTGTGCCATAAACATGCACAGAACTTTATTTACAAACACTTACATAACACATTATACCACACATTCATCCATAAACACACAAAACCAGTACAGCATGTACTGTACAGGTACAGTACTGTAATGTTTTTTCCAGCACAGACAAAGCATACAAAATACTGTACAGTACAAATCTCTTCCTGAACAGTTCTCAGCCATAATCTGCAAATGAGTTCAACCATGAAACATGAACACTTCTCTTTGAGCAGGAGCTGTTAACATCAAAATCCAGCAAATCAGCAGGAACTCCCATCCATTCATCCATCCATCCATCCATCCAGCAGCAGCAGCAGCACCAGCTTATTGACATGAATCAGCACCAAATCAGCCGAAAATCACATCCATGCAACCATCATGTTTTTGAAACCAGTGCAGTCCATGTGGTGTTTGTGTTTGTGTGCAGTCCATGTGGTGTTTGTGTTTGTGTGCAGTCCATGTGCATGAAAAAGTCCATGAACTCTAAAAAAAGCTAGAAGCAGCAGAAAAAGGAAACAAGGAAACAAAATGTCCTTACTTTGACTGAAGTGTAGGTAGACACTGATGTTTTTCTCAAGTTCAAACCTGGATCAGATGGAACTGCTTAGCCAGTGCTCAACCATGAATGATGGGAGCATTTTAGGCCAGGTGTGGGCTCAGTGGTGTGGTCCTGATGTGAGCAGTTCTGTCCATCAGAACAGGTGTTTTTTTGTTTGTTTTTGCAGCAGTCATACATGCAGAAGGTGTTGACACAGGTGATGGATGGAGGCAGATGGAAGGACACCAGAGACAGGCAGGACTGATGTCCTGGACGACAGAGGCAGGACAGAGTGGACACACGTCCATCCATGAGGAAAGTCCACGATGTGAGCTGTGAAGAAATAACAACAACACAAAAGTGAAAGACTATTATTGAAAGACTATTGAAAGACTGTTCAGTACAGCAGGACAGATTCTCTCTCCCTAAAGAGCCAGACATGGACTCAAAAACTTTGAAAACCAACTTCTTCTGAACTTGAACAAGAAATTCTTGCTGCAATATTAAAATGTGTCAGTTCATGGGATGTTAGGAGACAAGAGATTTCTCCAAATGTCTCGACACTCAGGTCCAAGTTTTGAAAATGTTGTCAGGAAGTTAAAGTATTGTTCATTGTTGATCCATTACAAGATTGACTAGACAATATTTTAACTAGAGTTGATGACAAACGAGTTGAAGTGATCTATTCCTTTGTTAGTTGTGTCTAATGCTCCTTTTTTCAAACAGACAACTTTTACTTAAATGTGTTTACTGCAGTTAAAATGACACATTGGTTTTATTTTGTGTTAAATAAAAACTTTCAAAGGTATAATCATTCCTCTTTCTTATTTTGCTTAATGGTATTTAACTCATCACTGAAATTCTGACACACAGAATCAAAAGTCCAAGTGTGAACTGTGTCACAGAGTAAACACAATAAAAACATGCATTATCTGCAGCATTGTTCATTAAAATGGCTCAACACTATTAATGTATTACAGAAAATATGCATACAGTACGCACACTTAATGGTATTGTAGACCATTGCATTAGTTAATACATTCAGCAAGTACTTTTACTTTAATACTTTAAGTATTTTTAAAAGCAAGTACTTATTTACTTTTACTTAAGTAAAAATATTAATATGGTACTTCTACTTTTACTAGAGTAAATTTTTGTCTGTTTATTTGTACTTTTACTTAAGTACAGTGTTTGAGTACTTTCTCCACCACTGGTATTATTACAGTATTTGGGTACCGTGCGGTGGCGAATCCACTTCTCAGAAACATCCAGGCTGGACCAGAGGATCCCCTCATCATCACCTCCTGCCATGTCCTCCTGTACAGTGGAAGAAAAATGTTTCAGGGCTGCTACAAACAGGTTCATAAAACCATCTTTTTTGGTAAATGCAAATGCTTATTGTCAATTACCATGTGACGTGTGCTGCTGACCACTTGACCAGGTCACCCTTGTAAAAGAGATCTCCATCTCAACGGACTCTACCTGGAAAAATAAAGGTGATTGATTGATATAGCAGACATCTGGTGAATATAAAAGTTTATATTGTCTGATATTTAACAGGTTTGACTTCAGCTCAACTTTTGTACACAAGCTTGAGTTAAAAACATGAACATCTGATAATCATAACATTAACACATGAACATCTGATATTCATAATATTAACACAACACATGAACATCTGATAATCATAACATTAACACACAACAACTGACAATCATTATATTAACACACGAACATCTGATAATCAAAATATTAATACATAAACACCTGATAGTCATAATATTAAACACATAACGTTTAGAAAACACTTTTGTAACATCTAGTTGAGAGCCATATCAGTCAGGAATAGTAATAAGCATTAGATAAAGAAACACCACAACGTTCATAAGCACAGCTAGTAGCTAGCTGTGTGACTGACAGCAACACACGACACCACGTCACGCACCACAGATGAGAACAGCTCAAACTTTGCTCATGTGCACTTAGAGATTTATTAAACTCACAATTATTACTTGCTTACCTGTGTAGAAAGGCACCATTAATAATTACTGCTGTTTCAACCTCTCTAGTTGGCCGTGTGATCAGCTCTGAGTGTAAACAGAGATGGTCCCCCTGCTCCCCCTCCCTCCTGGCTCGAACCGGAAGCGCTGGCGATCCGTGGCGATAAGAGACGAGTCCAGGCTCGAGGGCGACGGAAAATGCGACCTGTACAGTCCAACAGAAGCAGGGCACCGGAAGTTTCTAGCGCGCTAGTTATAATTAGATTCAATGGAAAAGCCGCAGGCGGCGCCCAGCGGGGAACCGCGGGGAACCGGAAGTACGTCACAATCAGAAAACGTTTTTTGAAACAAACAATCATTACTCATAAAATATTTATCCTACACAACTAAAAACATATATGCATGCATTTCGAAATATTTTTATTTTATTATTTCACTTTTATAAAAAAAAAAAATCTTCAAATGATGAAGAGCTGCAGTTCCAAGGAGGGGCAACGCACCTAGCGCCCTATAGTGGCGGCTGCCGCTGCAAAAATCAATAATAAAATAAATTAAAAATAATGATAATATGAACTAAGATCTAAGATAAAATCATGCAGAGGCAGAGTAGGCTCGCTTAAAAAGAAAAGTCTTTAAGCCTTGTTTAAAGTCAACCAGTGACTGTGGAGCTCTCAGGTAGTCAGGGAGGGAGTTCCATAGGCGGGGGGCAGCCACACAGAATGCCCGGTCTCCCATGGTCCTTAATTTGGTTTGTGGAATGTGAAGGAGATTACTGTTCTGTGATCGTAGAGACCGGGTGGATGAATATGGTGCAAGAATGTCCTTTAGATAATCTGGTGAAGTTCCGTGTAAGCATTGGTGTGTAATGAGAGCAGTTTTGTACTGAATTCTGTAGGTGACAGGAAGCCAATGGAGGTTATGGAGAATGGGTGTAATATGTTCAAATTTACAAGATCTCAATAAAATCCTTGCTGCACTGTTTTGAATATATTGAAGCTTCTGAAGGTTTTTGCCAGGGATTCCAATAAACAGGGAGTTGCAGTAGTCGATGTTCGGAGTGAAGTGGAGACCATCATTAAGAAAATGAAGCCTTCATCCTGCCCCCTGGATCCCTTACCCTCATCTCTCATAAAACCCAATCACTCTACAATAAGCCCATTAATCACACAAATAATAAAAAAGTCCCTACAATCTGGTCATGTTCCATTGCCTCTAAAAACTGCCATCATTAGGCCTCTTCTGAAAAAATCCAATTTGGATCCAGACGTTCTTTCTAATTACCGCCCAATTTCCCACCTCCCATTTCTGTCAAAAGTGCTGGAAAAAGCAGTTGCTGCTCAGCTGCAGATCCACCTACAATAACACTCCCTGTATGAGAAGTTTAAGTCTGGCTTCCGAGCAGCTCACAGTACTGAGACCGCATTGCTGAGAGTTACCAATGATGTCCTCATGGCTGCTGACATTGGTTCTCCCTCCCTCCTTGTCCTCCTTGACCTCACTGCAGCTTTCGACACTGTGGACCATAGTATCCTCCTCCACCGTCTTCATGTGGAGGTTGGTCTCTGTGACACTGTCCTGGACTGGTTTAAATCATTCCTCTCCAATAGGTTGGAATGTGTTAAGTCTTGGCAATGCCACTTCCCAGACTGTCTGTGTCTCCTGTGGTGTCCCTCAATAGTCGGTTCTGGGACCTCTGCTATTTTCCCTTTACATGCTGCCTTTAGGTAAAATTATTAATCAGTACAACATTTATTTTCACTGTTATGCCAACGATACACACCTTTGATTTTTTGATTTGATTTGATGTTTATTCATTCATTTTAAAAGAACAATACAAGACAGTTTCATCAGATACAAGATTACAAGTAGGATAAAATGAAGGGAGCAGAAAGAAGATGAAATCTTATTATATCTGCCCCTATTTCACAGTTTGTTCAACCAATGATAACTTTCAAGCAACATCACAGAATGAATAGTTCTACCTATTTTCCTAACTGTAATACACAAACTACATCACAAAATGAATAATTCTACTTAATTTTCCTGACTGTAAAACATAAACTAGATCACAAAATGAATAATTCTACTTAATATTTCTAACTGTAATACACAAACTACATCACCCATAATTCTAATTAATTTTCTAATTCTAATTTTTTTTTTTTTTTTTTTTTATTTAATTTTCCTTTTTTTTTTTTATTAATTTTCCTAACTGTAATACACAAACTAGATCATAAAATGAATAATTCTACTTAATTCTACTTAATTTTTCTAATTGAAATACACAAACTAAAAGATGGCACAACATCAAGATGTTCACAAAATGAATAATTCTACTTAATTTTCCTAATTGTAATACACAAATTCATCACAAAAATGAATAATTCTACTTAATTTTTCTAACTGTAATACACAAACTGCTTCATAAAATGAATAACTCTACTTAATTTTTCTAACTGTAATACACAAACGTACCGTACATCATAAGTACAACATAATTGTAATACACAAACACGCAAGATTACATCATATATAGTTTTTGAGCAAGTCCTTTTTGACCTTTTTCTTAAATGTATACATTGATTTTTCATTTTTAACATCACTCTCCAGAGCATTCCACAATCGAATTCCCTGAATTGAGGTAGACCGTCCTTTTAAGCTGGTTCTGAATTGTGGTTTGATGAATATCTCTGTCCCTTTGAGATTGTAATAACTTTGTCTTTTTATAAAATTTCTTTGGATATTTAAAGGTAATGTGTTATTATGAGCCCTATACATAATTGATAAAATACTATATTCTACCAATTCCTGGAATTTCAATAAGTTTAGTTGAATAAACAAGGTGTTTGAAGGGTGAGTGAAATGTTTTCTGGTGATTACTCTTACAGCTCTCTTTTGTAAAATAAAAACAGGCTTTGTAATAGTTTTGCATGCTTTTCCCCAAACCTCAATACAATAGATTAAATGTGGAGCAATGATTGTGTTATACAACATATGTAAAGCTTTATCAATTAAAAAATCCCTGACTTTATACAGTACTGCAATTGCTCTAGCTAGTTTTTTTTAATAGAATTTACATGATGTTTCCATGTCAGTTTGTCATCAATGATAACACCCAGAAACTTCACTTCACTCACTTTACAGATCACAACATCTTCAATTTCAAATGGATCGTCATCAACAATTCCCTTTTTGTTACTGAAAATCATGTAGTTAGTTTTATCTAAATTCAAAGATAATTTGTTTAATTTAAACCAAGTTTGTATTTTTATAAATTCTGTTTTCATCATATCCAAAATCTGTTTTATGTCATTACCCGAACTGAAAAAAGTGGTGTCATCGGCAAAAAGAACACATTTAAGTAGTGCTGACACATTTACCAAGTCATTCACATATAAAATAAACAACTTTGGTCCAAGCACAGAACCCTGAGGAACTCCACAAGTGATATCACGGAGGTCAGATCTAACATCATTTATTTGCACAAACTGTTTCCTGTCCTTCAAATAGCTAGATACCCACTGTAATGCTGGTCCTCTAATACCATATTTATTTAGTTTTTCAAGGAGAATGGTGTGGTCAATGGTATCAAATGCTTTTTTTAGATCAACAAAAACACTAACACAGTACTGTTTATGATCGACAGCATTAGTTATTTGTTCCATTAAATCCATGAGAGCCATTGACGTAGAGTTTTTTTCTCTAAACCCATATTGACTGCTACTTAAAATGTTTTGTTTATCAATAAATTGATCCAATCTGGACACAAATAGTTTTTCTAGAATCTTTGAGAACTGTGGTAATAAGGATATTGGCCTATAATTATTGAATACACATTTATCACCATTTTTAAAAAGAGGAATTACCTTTGCTACTTTCATGTTATCTGGAAATATTCCTGTTGAAAAAGATAAATTGCATATATATGTAAACGGTTCAATAACATAACTTATTATTTCCTTTACGAACATCATATCCATGTCCACCCAGTCTTTTGATCTCTTGTCTGAGAGATTTTTTACCATTTTCATAATTTCCTCTTTGTTAGTTCCACTAAGAAAAATACTGTTGGTGCAACTTTTAATTGAATGACACACCTTATTATCTACTTTTGGTATTTTAGCTGCAAGGCTTGATCCAATATTTACAAAATATTGATTAAATTCATTTACGATATCATTCTCATCATGTATTTCTTTGTCATCTTTCACAAAATATTTTGCAATGTTCGTTTTTGCTTTATGACTTTTTAGAACATCATTTATTACTCGCCATGTTGTTTTAGTGTCACCATTGCTCTTGTTTAATAAATCACTATAGTATTCTTTCTTGCATCTTCTTATAATCATTACCAATTTATTTTTATATTTTTTATATTTTTCTTCAGCTTGTTGTGTTCTCGTTTTTAAGAAACATAAATACAAGTTATTTTTTTTTACAAGCATTTCTCAACCCTTTAGTCATCCAAGGTTGGTCAACAATATTTCTTTTTCTACGATTTCTTTGCACACAATTCTTTTCATACAGAGCTTCTAAAATGTTCATAAATTCATCATATGATCTG
Source organism: Garcialebias charrua (assembly GCA_038048925.1). Taxonomy (NCBI): domain Eukaryota; kingdom Metazoa; phylum Chordata; class Actinopteri; order Cyprinodontiformes; family Rivulidae; genus Garcialebias; species Garcialebias charrua. The sequence continues at coordinate 58,000 of JBBPBX010010365.1, forward strand.
TTAACATCATCAATATACACGTCCTTCCAGTTTTGCTTCTGTAAATCATCTT
>JBBPBX010010366.1:0-37844 GCA_038048925.1 Garcialebias charrua
TTGAAGTCCCCCAGCAGAACAAGGGAGTCCCCAGGAGGCGCACTCTCCAATACCCCCTCCAAGGACTCCAAAAAGGGTGGGTAATCTGCGCTGCCGTTTGGCGCATAGGCACAAACAACAGTCAGAGCCCGTCCCCCCACACGTAGGCGAAGGGAGGCTACCCTCTCGTTCACCGGGGTGAACCCCAACGTACAGGCACCAAGATGGGGGGCAACGAGTATGCCCAATATGCCCAATGAATAAACATGCTGTCATATTTCAGGACTCTGGATTCATCTCTTATTATATTAATATTATATATTATTATTGTCTGTCCAAACAGGTCTCACCTGTAAATAAGTCTTTGAGGCTCAATGTGATTTATCTGTTTAAATAAAGGTTGAATGAAAAAAAAAATGCACTTCAGCATCCGCTGACCCCACTCTGTCAGTTTACGTGGCCTTCCACTTAGTGGCTGAGTTGCTGTCATTCCCAAACACTTCCGTTTTCTTGTAATACAGCTGACAGTTGACTGTAGAATAGGAGCGAGGACCTTTCACGACTGGATTGGTGGCATCCTACAGTTCCATGCTGGAATTCACTGAGCTCCTGAGAGCGACTAGCCTGGTTAAAACCAGACCCTTGTCCTTCACTTCGCTTCGTACTAGGGTCTGGGACTTCTCCCATAGACAAGGATTTCTCCGGTAGATTTTTGACCGGACCAATCAGAGAACAGAAGGCGGAGTTTTGTTAGTTTAGCCTGGCGAGGTCCAGGCTATTCAGATAAATAGCTCAGAAACCACTCGGTGGATATTTTTTCTGCTACCAGTGTGTAATTATATGGCTCTAATTTACTGACTGTTGGCCTGGATGAAACATTTGAGATAAAATTCGATTTTTTATAATTTATTTTCGTAGCGCACCCGAGGCTGTTTGGAAAATGTCAAACCGAAACAATTTAAATCCAGCAGATTTGACCATTTCGTGAATTGATTTAGGAACTGTTAAGCTCAGGAACACTTCTGATATAACGTCAGCTAAGAAATATATTTTTTCTCAGCAAAGAAATAATAGTTTTTTACCTTGTTTTCTTGAAATTTTTTTTTCCATTTATAGATGGCCTCCCTTCACACCTTATAGCCATCCTCTCACTCCAATATTTTTTTATTTTTTTATTTTTTATTTTTTTTATTTTTTTAATAGAGAAAGAAAGAAAAGAGAAAGTGAGACAACAAAACAAAACAAAACAACAAAACAACAATTGTCCACAGAAAGAGCACAAGGCAAACACACCAAACCTCCGTCCACAATCCTGCAAAGCACATGACAGAACACAACAACGAAACATACAAGCATAAAGACTGATAATATTCATGACCTTGCAAATATTTCTATAAATACACATACCCATACCTACAAATATATATACAATATACATACATATATATTTATATTCATTTATATACCCATCTACATACATCTACTATACATCCCTGCATCCATTTGTGTGTGGTTGTGAGCATGCATAAGTGAATGAGGTTCCTCCAATAGAACATTTAGTAGCGACTGTGAAGCATCAGAGACCCGTCCCCCCAAAGCCCGAGACAGACGAAGGGGCGATCAAAGCCCAAGACCCCAGGAAGGACCCCGAGCCCAGAGTCCCCAGGACCACCCGAACAGGACGAGCCACTCGTCCACTCCCCAGATCCGACCAAGTGGAAGAACCGGACGAACCCCACCAGGGACCACACACAATGACCCCCCGGGGTCAACAGCGACAATACACAGGCCCCCGCCGGAGCCCGCTGCACCGACGTAGCCCCAGGGCCGGTCACCGAGGCTCGGGCACCGGGGACGCCCATCCCTCAGGTCCAGACCTGACAGGACCAGAGGACCCGAGCCCCACCAGGCAGCCACCAGGCCGAGCTGACAAACGCCCAAGCGCCCAGCCCCAGATAGTGAGGGCCCCAAGCACGCCCGTAGGCAGAGGAACACCCACCAGGGGGCCACGTGGCAGGAGCGCGACACTGGGTAGCCTCAGAAGTATCAGAGAGGGGGCAGTCCAAGTCCCAGCCTGACACTTAAACATTCATACACAGACACACTCATTCAGACCCACCCTCATCCTCACCCTCAGTCACAGAAAGACAAACAATAACGACACGCTCCATTCATAATCCCGATGCACACTCTATACCCCCTAGGTCCAAGACATGTACCTGCTCCCTACATGGGGCAGCCCACATCCAAACCCAGGAGGTAGACCCATTCATTCTGGGGTGGAGAGCAGCAGACGTCCAAGATCCGGCCCACCCCGCGCCCTGCCGACAGGACAGGACAGGACACCCGAGCCCAAGCAGCCCCAGAGGGAGCGCACTGCCAGCCCCGCCCACGGCGAACCCACAGGCCCCGAACCCCCCCACACCCCAGCACAACCCCTGACGGCCCACCCCCAGAATGTCCGCAAGGCAACCAGGGGGGCAAGAGAAAAATAAATAAATAATATATAAATAAATACATAATAAATAAAATTGAAATTAACAAATCAAGACCCCGACACACACACCCCCGTCCCCAAATGTACTGTTGGTGAGTGTTGTTGTAAAGTGTATTTAAAAAGGAAAGAGAAGGAGCAAAGGCTGGCATTATACCAGTTTCCCCTCCACTCCAACTCTAACCCAGGCCCTAATTGTCTAGATGCATAATGTTGAGTGAGCATAGGCATGGGGGCGAGATTGATGTCATCCCGCCACCCATAGCCATAGTGCTCACTCCATTCCCTATATGTGACTTTTATGAAGATGTTTATGAATGAATGTCTAAAGTGTATATAAAATTGAGTCCCAGGTGCTCTTAACAACAGAGATGTAAAACCATTGCAGCACACCCGAGACCCAAATTCCCTACATGTATTAATTTAAGATGAAGAGGGCGGAGGTGCGTGTTGAGGGATGGGGAGAAAAATAACTGCAGGAACAGTGCTCCCACAGCGAGTCAGCTCCCCCGCTGACCCTGCTTACCCCCCAGCTCGCCAAGGTCCACCCAAGGAGCGAGGTAAAGGAAACACCTCTCCGACCGCCAGGACATTGAGCCAAGACCAGAGAGGGACACGGCCCCGAGGGCCGCCAACAGCAGAACCAACAGCCCACACCCGCCAGGGCCGCCACGACCCCTGCGAACCGCAGTCAGCCCGCCGTCCAAGAGGACACAAAATCCCACATGGACGACACGGCCAAGAGCGCCCGCCCAACCGTCGACAGAGCCAGGAAGCATCAAGAACAGGCCCCAACCGGGGCCCGCACACCGGCCAAGTATAGTCCAAGACCATCATCCAGGACATCCACTTAATCCCCACCCCAGAAGAAATACTATACCCACCCTTCATATTAACAACTTTCAAAACACATAACACATTAGACACCCAAGCTGGGTTTGCCCGCTCCCTCCCATTGGCCACCAGTCACGCCCCCAGACACCCACCCCCCAGCATATGAACCCCAACCCACCAGCGAGCCGAGAGCCCCCGGCCAGAGCTGGGCACCAGAGCGCCAGCCAGCCCATAGCCCGGCGACCCGCCGGCTAGAGCCCAAGACCCCCGACCCCCACCAGGCCCAAGCCCGGGGACGACGCGCCCCCAGAGTCCCAAGCCCCCGGCACCCACCCCGAAACCACCCCAGCACAGCCGGGTCACCGACCGGCGACCCATGACCGCCGCCACCGACCACCCGAGGGCCCGCATGCCGCCCCCAGTAGATGTCCCCCAGAACCCCCCCCGGTCCTCCCCAGGTCGAAGACGAGGTCCTCCCCGCCCAAGCAGCCCTAACCCCCCGGCGCCCCAAACCCCAACCTCCCCCCCCTCCAGTCCCAATGCCCCACAAGGCCACATCCCAGACCCCCCACCCTCACTACGTAACGGAGCCGATCAAAGAATGCCAAATAGGTTGATCCAATGTGTCGGCAGATGCTGTTTCAAGACTAATATGATCTAACAGAAGATTTTTATACTGATTAACGCTAAGATTATTTTTATTTTTCCAATTTACGAGTATGGTTTTCTTTGCGATGCATAAGGCAGTGAAAAGCATATAGGATGTATTTTTTTCTAGTATAACATCTTCAAAGATACCCAATAAGCAAACAGATGGAGAGAGTGGGATATTAATTTTCAAACATTTAGACAAGTCTTCACATACCTGTACCCAGAACCTCTGAACGGGTGGACAGAACCAGAGCGCGTGAATATAATCATCAGGTGTATTACTTATGCACTGTGAGCACTTGTTAGATGGTATAAAGCCCATCTTAAACATTCGCTCCCCTGTATAATGTACTCTATAGAGAACCTTATATTGTATTAATTGTAAATTGGAGATTCTAGTCAATTTAAAAGTATTTGAACATACTTGAGACCAAATTTTTTGTTCAAAGTTGATTGATAAATCTGACTCCCATTTTTCAACAGGTAGTGCTATCGAGTCATCGATTCTAGACAATTTTTTGTATATTTTAGATAATAATTTGGGTGGTTGAAAATTAATAAACTCTAACACACATGTTGGTGTTTCCAACAATGTTTTATTAAGCTTAAATTTCTTTTTTACAATTGACTTAATTTGTTGGTATTGTAGGAAATATTTATTATCAATGTCATATTGTATTATTAATTTATTAAATGGAATAAAGTCTATACCCTCAAATATGTGTTCCAGACATTCAATACCTTTCATTCTCCAACCTGGGAAATTTAACATATTATTTTCTTGTTGAATGTCAGGATTGTTCCAGAGAGGTGTATGTCTACATGGGAGTAGTGAAGACTTTGTCATTTTCAGATACTCCCACCATGCTGTCAGAGATGAGCTAATATTGATGCTCTTAAAGCAGACATGTCTTTTTAAATCTGTACTGATAAATGGTAGATCTGAAATCCTAATATTATTACATAAAGTTTGTTCTATATCTATCCAAGTTTCATCTAGTGCATTCGGTTTTAACCACTTTGATATATATTGTAATCTGTTTGCTAAATAGTAGTAATAAAAGTTTGGAAGTTCTAATCCTCCGGTATCTTTAGATTTTTGTAATGTTTTTAAACTAATACGCGGAGTTTTATTGTTCCAAAGGAATTTAGATATAGAAGAGTCCAGGGACTTAAACCATTCATTTGAAGGTTTATTTGGAATCATTGAGAATAAATAATTTATTCTCGGCAGCACCATCATTTTTACTGAGGCAACTCTTCCCATAAGTGATATGGGTAGAGATCTCCATCTAGTAAGATCGTCTTCAATTTTCTTTAATAGTGGGATATGATTTAATTTTATTAAATCCTCCAATTTAGGAGAGATATTAACACCTAAATATTTAATATTACCTGATTGTAGTCTTTCATTAAGAGAATTATTAAACACACAATTTATCGGAAGCACTGTAGATTTTGTCCAGTTTATAGAATAATCAGAAACTTTTGAAAATGAGTTTATTAACTTGATAACATTGGATATTGAGTTTCCTGAGTTCTCAAGAAAAAGCAAAACATCGTCAGCATAAAGACTCATTTTATGTTCTATGTTTCTACCCTTTATGCCTTTAATATCAACACTTTGCCTTATTGCTGCTGCTAACGGTTCAATAAAAATAGCAAATAATGCTGGTGAAAGTGGACAACCTTGCCTGGTGCCCCTCTGTAAACAGAAGCTTGAAGATAATTGATTATTTGTCCTGACACACGCTGTTGGTGAACTATATAATATTTTTAACCAGTTAATGAAGTAATCCCCAAATCCAAATTTATTTAAGGTAGCAAATAAGAAATTCCAATTTACTCTATCGAATGCTTTTTCAGCATCTAAAGAAAAAATAGCTGTTTCAATATTTTTAAAATACGAATACTCTATTACATTATATAATCTTCGTGTATTTGTGTCTGAGTGTCTTCCTTTTATGAATCCGGTTTGGTCTGGATGTATAATAACAGGAGTTATCTTCTCTAGTCTTTTAGATAAGACTTTACAAATTATTTTAACATCAACATTAATGAGAGAGATTGGACGATAACTCGTAGGTAATACTGGGTCTTTGCCTGGCTTTAATAAGAGACTAATGTTGGCTGAATTCATATGTGTTGGTAGCCTGCCATTTTCTTCTGACTCAAGTAGCACTCTATAAAATATCGGTTCCAGTATATCCCAGAACTTTTTATAGTATTCTACTGGATATCCATCAGGACCTGGCGATTTCTTATTAGGCATGCTTTTAATTGCTTCATGGAGCTCATCTGAAGTTAATGGTGAGTCTAGTTTTGATGATTGACTAATATCTAGTTTTGGGAGTGTTACTTTCTCTAAGAATTCATTAATATCCTCATTAGATGGATTTATTTGTGGAGTGTATAGAGTTTTATAGAAATCTTTAAAAACATTGTTTACTTTTCCCTCATCATGAATTATATTTCCATCTTTATCTTTAATACCATATATATATGTTTTTTCTTTGTTTAATTTAAGTTGATTAGCTAAAAAGCTCCCTGATTTATTACCGTATTCAAAATTATCTAATCTAAGTCTTTGTATCAAGAATTTATTTTTCTTATCAATAATTTCATTTAGTTCTAATTTTACTTTGCGTAGTTTTTGCTGTGTTTCCTCTTCTTGTAGACCTTCTAATAGTTTAATGGATTTCTCTAATTCCTCAATACGTTTATTTTCTTTTTTCTTTTTATTTGTTGAATAGGATATTATTTTACCTCTCATAACTGTTTTCCCAGCCTCCCAAAGTGTACATGCTGATGTTCCTGGCAAATCATTCAACTCTAAATATGATGCCCATTCTATTTTAAAATATTGCAAAAATTCTTCTTCTTGAAGCAGTGATGTATTGAATCTCCAATTTATATTTTTTCTAGTTTCTTTTTTATAATCTAAATATAGAGTAACTGGTGCATGATCGCTGACAGCAATGGTGTGTATCTTAGTGTCTGAAATGTTGGTCAGCAATGAATTGCTTACTATAAAATAATCTATACGAGAATATGAGTGATGCACATGTGAAAAGAAAGAATATTCTTTGCTATCAGGGTGAAAAGAACGCCATGCATCGCAGAGTCCATAATCATTCATATACTGTTTAACTATATTTATAGATTGCCAACTGCGTTGAGTTCCCACTGTATTCAGTCTGTCTATTTTGTCATTGAAACCAAAGTTGAGATCACCTCCCATTACCAGTGAGGAATCCATGTGCTTTGATAGAGTGGAAAAAAAGTCATGAAAAAAAGAAGCGTCGTCTACATTTGGCCCATATATGCTAACTATACAATAATTTTGTCTAAATATTGATAACTTTAATATTATATATCTACCGTGTGGGTCTATAACCTGATCTAATACTGTGAAGTTAACATTTTTATGTATTAAAATTGCTACCCCTCTTTGTCTAGAATTATAACAGGCTGAGAATACATTAGGAAACTCTGAAGATTTTAGCTCATCTACAGTTGAGGCCAATTTATGAATTTCTTGGAGTAATACAACATCTGCCTTTAATCTTTTAATCTGATTAAAAATCCTATATTTTTTATGTTGGCTACCGGCTCCATTAATGTTCCATGTGACAAACCCTAAAGAACCCATACTTGTGCTAATGATAATAAATCTATACCACACCCACTATCACAAATATAAAAGATAACAATAGATCCAGACAAAAACATATTCCTTAATGAATAACTATATATGATTTTTAAATAAAGTAATTGCTGTTTCTTTTGAAAATGAATCAGGGAAGTTTTCATTCATAAAGTAATTGTATGGATATACAAAGACGTGTGTGAACCCTTGTGCTTGTGCGCTGATAATTGTTGAGTTAGAAAAATATAGACAAGAAAACAAAGAGAAATGATATACATGGAAACATAATTCAGATAAGAAAAAACAACAAAAACACCCTCTTACCACATCAAGTGTCATCCCACCTTGTGTATCACCACTATCTGAGTGTGTCCCACCACCGAGCTGTGCTGAAAAAAAATTAAATATATCTGGTAAGTAATATTAACAAATACTATATTTAATAATATTAATCAATATTAGTAACCGATATAGTTCTTACCTTGATCATATGGCTAATAAAGCCAAGGAGTAGTTTCTGGATCTCTAAACAGCTGACCGTTTATATAGAGTTTATCCACGGAGATGTTAGCTCTTATTCCTTCGCTTATATTTTTCTTTCTTATCGGGAATAGTACTTTCCTTCTGCTCAGGATTTCTGCAGGATATTGATCGTTCATACTAAAATGTGTCCCACGTAGTTCCCTACCCCGGCTTTTAACCTGTTCCTTTTGTTTATAATGTTCGAATTTAGCTATTATCGGGCGCGGTCTAGTGTTCCCAGGCCGTTTAGCCCCGAGGCGGTGAACTCGATGAAAAGTAATTGCTTTAATGGTTTCACTCGGCAACTTTAGCTGTTTTTGAAAGAAGTCCCGAACCAAGGCCTCCGGATTTTCCTCCGCCCCCTCCGGAATCCCAGAGAAAATAACATTATCCCGCATACTTCTGGCTTGGATATCTAATACTGACTCTTTAAATTTTTTATTATCCCCGGAAAGTTGCAACATCTGATCTTTAAGCTGTCCAACTGTTACCTTTAGCTCAATGTTTTCATTAGCTAGAGATGCTACCTGTTCCTGGGTGAACTCCAGTGATTGTCTCAACCCCATTACTTCCTTCTGTAGCTCCTCAACTAACGCCAGCCGGGCGTCCAAGCTAGACAACTTTTTATCAATTGACTCCAGAATCGTCACGAAGCCTGAATTATCCACCGAAGGTTCCGAAACGCTATCTGAGCTTCCCTCTCGGTACCGTTTAGCATTCGGCTTCGACTCGCCACCGCTACCGCTCGTGTTAGCCGAACCGCTACCCGCACCGGATGTTACATTAGGGTCGCTCATGACAAACCTTTCAAAATAATCGTCGATAAACAACTCAAGGCTCTCCGACGTTTCCACGTCCAGTTTGTGGAAATAATGGGGGGAGAAAAGATCGGTTATCAAATTTTTAATACCTTTTTAAATGATCTTACATTTAGTTATATAGTTTGTTTAAATAAATATGGACTTACCAAAGCTTTATCATAATACTCACGCACAAGTATAGAGTTTTTCAGCAGCAGCTCATTCCCCACGTCCGCACCTCACAGAACCGGAACCGGATATCTATCTACTTCCCGCGATAAACAAGAGTGGCGTTGATTGGTTAGGACAAAGTTCACATGCAACATGACAAGCAAGAGTGGCGTTGATTGGTTGGGACGTATATGATCACGTTCTACCCCCAATCCAATCATAACGCATGAAGACCACAAACAGAAAAATGGCAGAAAACAAACTTCACGTTTCACGCAAGCAGAATAAAATTGCATAATGATAATAATAATGATGATAATAATAATACCCTGATGCATGCTCAATAATAATAATAACAATATACTATATATATATATATATATATATATATATATATATATATATATATATATATATATATATACACAACAATATAAAAAAACAGCTCGAGCTGTTTCAAAAAACTGACAAAACGTTTAAAACAGAAGTACTAAAAATAAACCAGTGTGAAAATACTTTGTGTAAAATATCTTGGCCAAAAGTTTAAACAGAAGTATAGATTAAGTATACTTAGACTTTTAGTTTATTTTTAGTATAAGTCAAGTATTGTGTAAAATAAACTTGGCTAAGTATACTTTTGATAAGTACCTAAAAAGTAAACTGAAAGTATACTCTTATTTTTTTTAGTTTAAAATTAGTGTACTTTAAGTATACTTGCATATACTACTTTTTGGTAAGGGACCGTTTTATTTACCGAGGGAATTTACAGCTGTTATGATTGTTGCTGTATATATTCCTCCAAGCTCCAACAGCAAAGTTAAAGGTGAGGCGCTGAATGAACTATATCTGCACATCAGTGAGCAGCAAACAGCCCACCCTGATGCATTTCTCCTCATAGCTGGTGATTTCAACCAAGCAGATTTAAAGAGTGTATTACCAAAAACATACAAAAACATAAACTTTGCAACAAGAGGAAACAATACACTGGACCAAGTCTACACCACCATGAAAAATGCCTACAAAGCCCTCCCCCTCCCCCACATTGGTGCTTCTGACCATATCTGTGTTATGCTAAAGCCAGCATACAGGCCACTGGTGAAAGTCACAAAACCAGTCCGCAAGCAGATACGAGTGTGGCCAGAGGGGTCTTCAGAGGCACTCCAGGACTGTTTTGACACCACAGATTGGGGTATGTTCAAAGAAGCTGCTACCACAAACAACAACTTATGTCTCCAGGAGTACTCAGACACTGTATGTTCATACATCACCAAGTGCATTGATGATGTAACTAACCTCAAGACCATCACTGTTCGGGCTAATCAGAAGCCATGGCTGACAGCTGAGGTTTACAGACTCCTGAGAGCCAGGAATGCTGCCTTCAAAGCGGGAGATCAGGTGGGCCTGAGGGCAGCCAGAAAGAACCTGGATCGGGGCATCAGAAAGGCCAAGAAGCAGTATTCCAGGAAAATAGCTCACCGTTTCAAGGACAGCAAGGATACACGCAGTCTGTGGCAGGGAATACAGACCATCACAAACTACAAACCACCCCCCAGACCTGTGACAGCTCAACCTCTACGCTGAATGAACTGAATGAGTTCTTTGCTCGGTTTGAGGCAAGTAACAGCACACCTGCACATAAACTCCCCCCCTCTCCTGATGGCCAGGTGCTGGCGCTGTCCTCAGACAGCGTAAGGCGATCATTTATCAAGATTAACGCCCGGAAGGCCTCTGGTCCTGACAACATACCTGGTCGTGTGCTGAAGGACTGTGCAGGGGAACTCGCAGCGGTCTTCACAGACATCTTTAACATCTCACTGAGCCAGGCCATCGTCCCCACCTGTTTCAAAGCCACCACCATCATCCCTGTCCCAAAGAAGGCAACGCCCGCATGCCTCAATGACTATCGCCCAGTAGCACTCACCCCCATCCTGATGAAGTGCTTTGAACGGCTAGTCATGAAAAGCATCACATCTGTCCTCCCTGCCTCCCTGGATCCCTTCCAATTTGCATACCGACCTAATCGCTCAACCGACGATGCCATCTCCTCTGCCCTCCACACAGCTCTCACACATCTGGACACGAAGGACTCTTATGTTAGAATGCTGTTCATCGACTTCAGCTCGGCATTCAACACCATCATCCCCCAACAGCTCATCCATAAACTGGACAGTCTGGGGCTGAACACCTCAATGTGTAACTGGCTGCTAGACTTCCTGACCGGGAGACCACAGACAGTACGGATCGGGAGTAACACATCTAGCACCATCACATTGAACACAGGGGCCCCACAAGGATGTGTGCTGAGCCCCCTTCTATTCACCCTGCTAACACACGACTGCACACCATCGTACAGCTCCAACCACTTCATCAAGTTTGCGGACGACACAACAGTGGTAGGTCTCATCAGCAACAACGATGAGACGGACTACAGGAACGAGGTGAGCCGCTTGGCCTTGTGGTGCGGACACAACAATCTCACTCTCAACGTGGAGAAGACAAAGGAGATTGTTGTGGACTTCAGGAAGAGGGATGCACAACATGCCCCTCTGACCATCAACAGCACCGCAGTGGAGAGAGTGGACAGCACCAAGTTCCTGGGAGTGCACGTCTCGAAGGACCTGTCCTGGAGCAGGAACACTGCAGCACTGGCCAAGAAGGCTCACCAGCGCCTCTACTTTCTCCGCAAGCTGAAAAGGGCTGGAGCTTCAACCCCCATCATGTGCACCTTCTACAGGGGTGCCATAGAAAGTGTCCTGACCAGCTGCATCACGGTGTGGTTTGGTGCATGTACTGCATCCTGCCGCAAGAGCCTCCAGCGCATCGTGAGAGCAGCTGAGAAGATCGTCGGCACCTCCTTGCCCTCACTGCAGGACTTACACAGCAAACGCCTCACTCGGAAAGCCCTCACTGCATGGCAGGTGATCCCACACACCCACTACACAGCCGCTTTAGACTGCTGCCATCAGGGAGGAGACTGAGGAGTCTCCAGGCTCGTACCAGCAGACTGAGAGACAGCTCTGTTCATCAGGCAGTCAGAATGCTAAACACTCTGCCTGCTCTGCCTCCCCTCCCATTTGAACTGCCTTAACACAAAAAACTTTCTCACACATTACCACTCAACACAAAGTTTTTAACACTGGACCCTGTGTCATCAAACGGGTTATTCACTAAACTCTCGGTCATGTGCTCATTCAGTTTGCACTACTTCTCATATTTGCACTAATGTTTGTATTACATTACTGCCTATAGTCATACTACTGTTTACATTCACTGTTTACATTTATTAATACGGTTTACATTTATTACTACTGTTTTACATTTATTACTACTGTTTACATTTACACTACTTTTATATCTACACTACTGCTGATACATATACAGTATTCTCTGACTAGCCTTATCTAAGGATGCCAAATGTGCCTTACTGCATATGCCACTTTGCCTCTATACCAACATCAACTACCTCATACATATACTGTGTACATTAACTCATATGCTGCTGTGCCACTCTTTGCAAATGTCAATGCTAGAACCTTCAGTTTATTTTATAGATATACTTTTTATACTACTATGCAAAAACTCAGGACAGTATTACACTTTTATTATTTCATTTTATGCTTATGTTCATTGGGTGTGTAAATTTTCATACTTTTATACTACTGTGGCATTACTTCCTTAGCTAAGAGCATGAAACGGATTTAACCATGATAAGTTAGACAACGCCACCCTGGGAGTTTCACCCAGAGATTATTAAGAGCCAAGATGGTGTAGTGGTTAGGGCGTTTGACTTGGGACCCGAAGGACGCGGGTTCGCGTCCCGGCCACTACACACCTTGGGGTGTCTATGAGTGCACACCTATTTCTCCAGCTCCCCGATCGCTTTCTATGGCTGCTCACTGCACCACCTGGTAGGTGGTTGGGTTAAATGCAGAGACGAATTTCGTCTGTGTATGGGAAACATACGCAGATGACAGGAATAGACAATTATTATTATTAATTATTATTAACCTGATGTTTGTAATACCCGCAGGTTTGCTTTGCACAAATTGAAGCATCCGGGACAACTTCTATATAACTTAACACAATTTATTAACAATAAGTAAACAAACACATTTTAAACATCCTTTACATTCAATGTTCAGTAAATTATTCACTAAAATTGGGCTGCTATGCCAACACCACTTCTAAATAAACAAACCCAAAAACCCTTTAAACCCCAAAGATACTGAACTACTCCACACAAAACAATTACTCACATATACATAAACATTTACAATAAATATATACAGTTCACCATTCGACCGGGGTACACTCGCGTCACATTCCAGCGACAAGCAGCTGGCTGCACTGACGTCACACTCCACGCACCGCTGTAAGGGAAACAGCTGACGACACCACGGTCAGGGAAACAGCTGACGACACCACGGTCAGGGAAACAGCTGACGACACCACAGTCCGTGTTTCAAGCACTCGTGCAGAGCCCCCAAACAGAGTCGCCAGGAACCCAGAGCGGACCCCGGAAGACAAAGCAGCAGTCTCCGGAAACAGAGCAGCAGTGGTCCCGATGTGGGTGGAGGGGACCTAAAGAAAGTTAATTAACTACTCTTCATATAGCTGCCACAAATAGAGCTTACAAGGCCAATAGTTTCCTTACCTGCCGGCTTCACAACCACGTACACACACCCTCACAGCATGAGGGGGCGGATAAGCGCAGCACCGCGGCCGTTTTACCTATAACAACACCTCCATTTAGGGTTTCTGTTCGATATTGCTCTAGTGCAGAGAGAGAGACAACACCTACCCCGTAAAGGAATCAACACCGGCCCGCACCACGCTCAGCGATGGGTTGCCTTGCACGGCCAACACCCACGGCCACCAGCCATTCAGCGGGAGCACGAAGACGACCTGTCCGACTGAATGCGGTAGCCACACCCACGGCCACCAGCCATTCAGCGGGAGCACGAAGACGACCTGTCCGACTGAATGCGGCAGCTAGTTATACACCACGCCCACCGCCAACCAGCCCTACGCACCTGAGATTTATTTAGGTAATTATTCGCCTTCCTATACCACCACACTACTATGAAAAAACTCAGGACAGTGTTACACTTTTACTATTTTATGCTTATGTTTATAAATGTTTTAGTGTTTACTGTAGATGGTTACTGTTGCACCGAGGGACTTAGAGAAACGCAATTTCAATCCTGTGTATGTCCTGTACATATTGCAGTTCTGACAATAAAGTTGACTTTGACTTTATTAGCAAAATGGTACTCCTTTGCAAAATTGGGTTGAATTTACGTTTTGGGTTCGAGAGCTGTCACGCTAACGTGATATTTTCTTGTATGAATGTGATATGTATGTAAATTTGAAAAACGTGATAATTTCATGTCCATGAAGCGACCGTTGTGTGCTTTTCGTCCAAGATTAGTACTGGCTTACAGGAGTTGTTCAAGTTTTCCTTCACGCTTGGTCAAAATCATGGAGAATTACACCGCGGTAAAGTTAGTTTTAAGTTGAATATTCGACCTCCGTGTCTTCAGCGCTGCGTTGCTCTCGTCAGTCCGCTTCATTAAGTCAGATTTCGGGCAGCCACGCTAAGTCTGCCCCTACTCAGAGACGTAACGGTTCGCTTTAGGGACCGTCAACAAATTTTCGAACGCAGTCACTCTTCAGAAACAAAAAATATATTTAACACAATTTGACCCACCTGCACAAAACTTACTTCAGACTACTCTCCAAGACCAGGCATATGAGGCACAGCTGTTTATTTCTCAATTTTTATGTATTTTGTAATTTTTCACAATTTATTATTTCATAAATCTGTGTTTTTGCTCAATACCGTTCAGGTCTTTTGTCCCACCCACACAAAACTTACATTAATCTTTACTTACATAAAATTGTGAAAATATAAAAAATGCACAAAAACGATAAACAGCTGTACCTCGTAGGATTTAGCGCAGCAGACCGAAATCAGACTCCATGAAGCGGACTGACGAGAGCAACGCACCACTAAGCCACGGAATTTAAAACCAACTTTATCGCAGTGAGAATTACTGACGCTGCTTTGAATAGCCCTTTTACCAATTGACGTCATCTCGCAAAGCATGCCTGAAACGAGCGTTCTGATTGGACGGCAAAATGCCGCGTTGAAGTTGGGGCTAAGTAGGAAGGAGCCGAGGAGATTTAATGATGGCGAGTAGTAATTTAGAAGCTTGGTTTCTTAAAGTAGTGGACAACAACTGGTCAAATTACCTGAATATTGTGCTGCGGATACGAGAGGAGGTGATTGTGAGGCAACTGTCGCGGAGGGCCACCGTCTCTAAGACAACAATTGCTGAAACAAGAACGTTGAAGTCTGCGAGATCGATCGCATTTTCAAAAGATGGACATGTTCAGCTTCTCGGTGTTTGTGGCACTGCTGAGGATAGTGTTCGTGCTGGCACTGTTGTCATTTGTGCTAAAGCAACTATCGGGTGTTCCTGGCGCTGATGGAAAATGGGGAAATCCTTCAGGCTTTTTGCGAATGTCCAGCAGGGTGAGCTAACTCTCTTGTGTAGTTTTCAACAACGTTATATCCAAGCGTCAGAAATAAATGTTTTAAATTTCTCACACCAATACTTCTGATATTTAGACTGATTTGGTTACTGTTACAGGTTTAACATCTTTTGTTAGCTGCTATAACTAGCGCCATGTCTTCATAAGAGCCGTCAGTATTAGCACAGTATGTAAACAAAAACATGACATTTGAGTCAGTCACACAAATGTTCACAGCGTCCTTATTTCTTATTTGATTTCTGTAAACTATGTCTTAAATTAAACCTGAGACAATTGGTGATGTTGTGATGTGAAAAATAACAACTATCCCAAGAAATACATTAGCTTTCCTGGGAAAATTTAATTATGTTTGATAACGTATTTACTATTGCACTTTTGACACGCTGTTTATACAGCTTACACTTTATTACACGTAAAGTTAAATGTGTGAAAATCTAAAATGTATTACAAACAATATATTTTGCATGTGAATTCCATAATGACACATACAATATGGTTGTATGTTGTGTTTGTGATTGCAGACAAGGAGGTGGCTGCAACCATGTTGCTGCACTGCTTTTTGAGTTGGAGAAATACCAAAGTTGTGGGGTGTTGGAAATACACTCAAAACCAACCTGCACCCAGTTACCGTGTACATGGAAGGGACCAGCCCAAAAACGAACTGCACCTGCTGCTTGGGATGAGCTGCAAGTTTTAAAGTGAGTTTAATCAGTGTTCCTCCAGAAATTTCATATTACGCTTATAACACAAATACCCAGAAAGGTGACTTTCAGTCAAACTTCACCAACTGGAATACAATATCACTTGTCTTATTCCAGTCAAAAAACTATTCAACATTGTACAATTGTAGTTTATTGTATTGTGTTAATTTTTGTTAATTGTTTTCTTGTGGCACTAGATAATAAATAAATGCAATAAGAAATAAATGCAATGACATATGTACGGTTTTAAATGTTTTCTACAATTGTAGAATGTTTTCTACAATTGTAAGATCTGGAATAGTTTTTGGACATTTTTAAAAAAACACTTCTACAAACAGATTTGCTAATACAGTATGTTTTCGATATCAACCACATTTTTCATGTTGGTGTCCTTTAAGGCATGACATCGGCGTCGAGAAGTCTTCCAGGAGAACACTGAACAGCCTGCGTTTTGACCCACGACATCCTGATGACCGGAATGAGCCCATCACTGCTGGTCTTCACAAGGACATTTTGCAGGTTGTAGTAGTAAACATTAAAAACCACTAACGCTTATCTGGATGTTTCTTTAATTCCTTTATCTAGATCAGGGGTCTGCAACCTGCGGCTCTAGAGACACATGCGGCTCTTTGGTTCCTCCACAGTGGCACTTTCAAGCTTTGATTAAAACTGACATACCATACCAGCTTTATTTATAGAGCACTTACATAGAACTGAAATTTATTGGTTGTTATACAAACAACTATAAACTACTAGTTTTTGTTGTTTTCATGTAATTTTTTTGGCAAATAGTCACTTTAAATTTTTGCTTTACAGTATTTCTAGACTAAATTATTTTTTTAAACAATAAAAAAATACATAGGTCTGTATTGCAATTTTTTTTTTTTATTCATTAAAAAACTTCTCCCACCTCTTTACAAGAATCGGATCTTTTCATTTGTCTGAAATTGTAATTATATCAAATATTAAAAAGCATTACATATTTTTAGCTTTAAAATGTCACCACTATTGGCCACAAAGGTCTCCTCCAACAAAGTTAAAGTGACCCATGGGCCACCAGTTGATAACAGCTGTAGCAGGTTGTTGCGGCTCTGGACACATTGAATTTAGTGCATGAAGGTTTAAAAATGGCTCTTTTGATCATAAAGACTGCAGACCCCTGGTCTAGATTTTAAAGCTTCATGTTTATTTCTTTTGAGGTATGCTATGCCCCTGGCTTCGGTTCCCGACCCAGCCTCTCCAGCAGCAGAAGAATTAGCGGACGACCTCGGCCCTTGTTCAGTCTCCATCTTCACCATCAGAGAGGCCTGTCAGAAGTACAAAGCATCTTTAAACGTCTCACAAGCACAATCAGATTCAATTGAGGCAGAAACACGCAAACAGTCGTGCTGTGATTTATGGTTCAAAGACAGAAAATTTCATTTGACTTCATCAGTTTTGCACAGAGTTTTTGTCATGCGGCCATCTACAAACCAAAAAAAATTTCTGGCACAAAAGCTGTACTGCTCTGAAAGACTGCAAACAAAAGAAATGAAGCTTGGAATTGAGCGAGAAGAAGCAGCGGCACAAAGGTACAAGTTGATAAAAGATCTGAAGGAGAACGAAGACATTACCTTGCTCCATTCAGGCAAGCGTGTCTCCACCAAGCATGGATTCCTGGCAGCATCCACTGACCGGCTGGCCATTAACAGGTCTAGGACAGTCCGTCTGTTAGAAATAAAAAAAATCCAGAAAACTGTTGGGATGCTACAAACATGGAAGGAATTTGCAAAAAACAGTCATGTCTGCAGATTGATCCAGGTAACTCAAGCATCACACTGAACATAAAACACGCATATTACACTCAGATTCAATGCCAGCTGTACTCCTACGAAGTACCAGAGTGTGATTTTGTGCTATGCACAAAATCACGCATACATGTAGAAACAGTGAAAGCAGACTTTTGTTTCATGCAGAAGCTGCTATACAAAGCTGAAAGTTTTTTTGATAACATCTTTCTGCCAGACAACCTTGATCCAATCGACATAAGAACATGTTGAAGTGGTTCTTTTTGTGATTTGGAGCAATGCTGCCGTTTTTGAGCAATGTAAATATTTATAAGGAAATCTTTATTTTTTTTCGAATTACATCGTTCCAAAAAATGTTGCAGTTCTGCTGTTGTTGCACAATTTTATGCTTGTGGTTTCTGAAAATGTTCTGTATTGTATTTGTGTCATATCTGGGGAAAAAAGTTATGCTGCTGTCTTTGCTCAATGTCAAGATTATAACTACAGAGAACTTTCTAATTTTAATATTATTCCTGAAAAAGATGAAATTCAGCAGAAGTTTTCACATTGTCAAGATGTTTGTTCCAGATTACTTCATGCTGTTTTTGCACAATGTGAGGATGCACAAAAAACGTTTTTGATTATCCAACAAATACGTAGATGTTTGTTGTTGTTGTTCCAGGCTGAGACGTCCACAGAGTCCACAACAAATAGATGGTTCTGGAGAAATTGTGAAGTTCTCGTGATGTTTTTGCACAATGTTATGCAACAGATTTATGCAAATGTTCTGTATTAGGATTGGTTGTTTTATAAAAAACAATGTTATGTATATAAACGGTGCCTTACTGAAATTGCTTCATTTTTATTTCAAGTATTACATTAAAAATTTGCATACATTCTGTATATTGCATAGAAAACAAAGTTAATGGCCAAAGTCGGAATGAAAAGAGGAAAACCGTTACCTTGCATATGGGTGCTTGAAATAGAGTCAAGTAAGCACAGGTGTGTATGATGTCCTCCAGAATTGGGTGCAGTGTTAGTGGCATGGTCCCATCCAGAAGATGGAAAGATTTTATTCGGCCAATCAGTCGCTCCACATGAATGCGCACTTCAGCGATTTGTGTGGTCTCCTCCACCTGTAAATGTGATGAATTTATGGCACTTAGTGCTTCAAAAGGACACAACACTCCTTGTACAATACAGGGAACCCCCGACCTACGACGCCTGCGACCTACGGCAATCCGGACCTACGAACGTATCATATTTAATAATTTAATAAAAATATTAAATGAAAAAAATTTTTTTTATGTGTGTTTAAATGTTATTAATTTCATGTGTACAACACTTTGTTGCAGCTGTGGTTGTTTTAAAGGCTTTATAAATTATATTTTTAATAAAAATGATAAGTTTGTCATAATTGCGCAACTTCCGGCCGTTCCAGGAAATGCCCCGGCAACCATTTTAGGTAGTTCTGTTGTCCCGGCAGCTGGCTGTGAGCACTGTGTTTGTTCCAGGATTGCCTCATATGGAGAAATTACTAAGCTGGAATCGCTCTGTGAACTCTGTGGACGTCTCAGCCTGTAGCAGCAGCCGCGGATCTATCACCGATCGCTCCGTCATCGCGCCGGACCGCCGCGCGAACACCAGCTCATGGCCTGGCTAACAGGCAGCTAGCAGAAGCTAACACAGTCCTCGAGCAGCAACCGCGGTTCGCCGCGCTGCTCGGCCCGACAACATCAACGCATGGCAACCGAAGATGTCGGCTTTGACCATCTCAAAGTAAGAAATTATATTTTTATTTATTCTGTATTAATTAATTATTTTATTCTGTAATAATTTTACAGTATTGAATGTGCTGTGCTGAATAGCAATGTTTAACATTACTGCACACTACTGTACTGTACATGCTGTACAGTTACTGTGTGTGTTTATGGATGAATGTGTGGTGTAATGTGTTAGATAAGTGTTTGTAAATAAAGTTCTATGCATGTTTATGGCCCAGTATGTCCGCTTGTTCAGTCTCATGCCGATAAATTTGTGTGCGGCGCTCCGTTAGCGTTATTTCCGCGACGTACGAACGAAATCAGGACCTACAAACAAGACGTTATTTTCACCCCCGAGCTGCGGCAGAATCGAGCTGCGAACGGTCCTTAGGTCCGGAACTCGTTCGTAACTCGCGGGCTCCCATACCTCTTCCTCAGTGAACTGGTTGTGTCCTGGATGCAGAAAGGGGGCAGGTTCAGACTAGCTCCCCTTTTTTCCACCTCTGACTTGACATCAAATCCTTTGTCAGCAAGGACTGTCACCGGGTTCAAGGTACAGTAATCAAGAAACCCACAGTTGACAGTGATGAACTTTTCCGATGATCCTCCACAGTACAAAGGAGATATGTAGCATAGCACTCCATCAGGTGTACATGCGACAAGTACCTGCATCATCAGAAAAAATCACCTGAAAAAAGCATGATGACATTCAACTAAATTTTACTAAACATCTAGTGAAAACACATTATGGCAGGGCAACATAAATAGAAACAGAAAATAGATTAAAAAAGAAGATTTTAAAAGGGCCTGAATACTGTATTACCTTGGCTGTGTTGTTTTGTTTGTAAGAAGACCATGTTTGTTGCTGACTGACCAGGGAACTTGGTGCCTCTACAAAAAAATCTGTGCAGTCTATCATGCACCTCAGGTTGGAGAACTTCTGGGCTTCAACTGGCATGAAATGGCATACTTCTAAACGGGACGGAAAGCGGCAAGTATCTTGCAGTTCCAGCCTTAGGAGACGGATCCAGGTGGTAAACATTCTGGAGAAATGTGCAATGCTGATGCCAAGTCGGGCAGACAGATCCTCAACAAACAAGCCTAACTTAAGCCTGATTAAAAGTTGGTTAATCAGGCTTAAGCTGATTAACCGATAAAGCTGCAAATTCATGTTTGGGTGTTAGAAGCCGCTTGGGACCAGTAAAACCCTTGGCCTGGTCATAATCAACATTTTCACCCCTCCAATAGCGCATCCGTGCTGCTTTGTGGTGAAGAGTTTTGTACAAAGCATCAAATGTGCTTTTGCTTTTTAAACCCAGATAAAACTGCACAGCACCATCATCAAAGCTGTCTGGATCATAACTGACTGCCTTAAGTCTTGCATCCCATTCTTCCAGCTGCTTCCTCAATGTTGACCCCAGCAACACCATGTTGCACAGAAACTGCAAGACGTCTTGCAGTTCTGCTTGGGGGCCACGTACAAGACAGGCTGTCACCGGGGGATCACAGCAGGAGTGCAGCCAGAAGTTGCTCTACCTGTTTTCACTCAACGGGGGGTAAAAGACATAAGACAGGGAGTCTTGTGGAGTATACCCCAGCCTTTAAGGCTGGGTTATACTCCGCAAGACTCCCTGTCTTACATCTTTTACCCCCTGTTGAGTGAACAAACATTGCGCAACTTCTGGCTGCACTCCTGCTGTGATCCCCGGTGACAGCCCGTCTTGTACGTGGCCCCCAAGCAGAACTGCAAGACGCTGCATACAAGACGGGCTGTCACCGGGGGATCACAGCAGGAGTGCAGCCAGGAGTTGCGCAACCTTTTATCACTCAAATTTTCACTCAATGGGGGGTAAAAGACGTTAAGACAGAAGTATAAACCAAGCTTTAGTCTCTGCAACTCGGAAGAAGCATCATCTATACAAGGTTCCTCCGCCGTCTCAACAGTCTCGGCTGGACAAACATCAGATGGTGTGCTGTATGTGTGATCAATCAGTTGGTGGCCAGTTGCTGCTTTAAAAAAAGAAAGTATTAATTCATATTTCACAATAAACAAAACAGTCTTATGTATAGTTAAACTGTATGCTTATACACACAGAGCAATGAATGGATAACTTCACTGTCACACACACAAACACACACACCCACACACACACCTCTGGTGCATGTGCGTGCATTAGTTGTGACCCATAACATGCAAAGGACGATGTAGTTCAAAACAGAAATGTCATGGAATAAATAGGCAGAAACAGGGTTTTCATTAAAAATAGTGTCAACTGCATCTTTTTTCAGATGAGTTATGATGAAATGCCTCTATGCAATGTATCATTTGCATGAACTTGTAATTTAAACCCAACACATTATTTAGAGCATTTAATTTTTCTATGGCAACCTCAGTTTGAGCATATATGCCATAAGATTTTCTAAATTTCCTTTATGCTAGCAATGTGTAATTCTTTTCCAACTGAGAAATATCATTAGTTTTTTTTTTAATCAACACTAATTCAATTTACCGTAATCCATTTTTTTTATTTTTCCCAATTTATTTCATCTCATTTCACTCTATCGGTATACGTTTGATGACAGGATGATTGCTCCTTTTTTTTCTGTGACAGTATGTCACAAGCCGTTTTCGCATTACCGGCCCTCCCCAGTTCGGCTCATCTCTGGTTGGCACAGAGCCAGCCCTGGCCCGCCCTCGTTCATTACGCACTGTCCGGAGAGCAAGCCTTGAAGTGGGTGGGGTGTTCGCTTGATTTGGGTGGAGTGTTCACTTGACGTGGGTGGAGTGTTCTTGTGTGCGCGCTTACAGTGTTTTAAGAGAGGACACGCCGCTAACAAGTATTTGTTTGCTGAGTATATATATTAGTGGTTCTGAGTTTAATATTTGTTAATTACTGATTACAAATCAGCTTATGTTACAACGTAAATAACACGAAGCGCGCACCCATTTCCGCCTTTCCGCACGACCTGAATGTCATTAAACAATAACTAATATTGTCTAATGGTACATCCAGACCGAACGCGATTTCAACTGCAAAGAAGCTCAACACGCACGCAAGTGGACGCACTTTGTGTCCAGACCAAAAAGCCAGAAGCGAAACTACCCAGAAAACTGCTGCGCAGGGTTGCCAGATAAAAATTAATTAATCATCTAGTACTGTTGCTTATTTTTTTTTTTTTTTACCCAAACTGTCATATTTGCTGCGTGAGGGTCTGATAAGATTAATAATGTGTTGAGTTTAGTGAACATTTGCACTGAAAAGGGGTAAAAATAAATAAATAAAAAAATAAAATTCATGTTTATCTGGCAACCCTGCTGCTGCGGGGGTGTGGGGGAGGAGCTTACCGGTGTACCGAGTCGTCAATGCACTCCGCGAGGTGAGGAGCTCTTTATTTCTGTCTCTGTGGAGCAGACTTGACTGGTTGTGAAGGAATTGTCGCGAACACACAGCTACAATGAGTTTCTCTTCCATATTCCATGACTCCGCGGGTTTTTTCTGTGTTCCACAAACAATACGTCACATGCGCAATGGTTTCCGCGTCACTGGTTTCCGCGTCACATAGGGACTCTCCCCCTGACCCCCTCTCTTCTCCCCCGACTCTCCCTGATTGGTTGACACACCAACCAATCGGGTAGAGTTTGAGCGGCGTTTGAAAGTTGAACGGCGAAATCTTCAGCATGTTGGAGGCGTGCTTTGGAGGTTGACGCGGGTTCACGTGCACGGAAATCGCTCTCCAGCACGCTCAACACGCACGCGACGTGACGCAAGACGCCAGGAGGCTGCTGGAGGTGCGTCCACCATAGACTTTGCATGTAAACTGGACGTTCCTGCAGTTGAAAACGCATTCGGTCTGGATTCACCATAACTGTTGCGCGCAGCCAGGGTTTTAAAATATAACTAATAATCTCTAACTTCTACATGCAGATAAAATGTTAAGAGGAGTGATTCCTATATGGGTAAGGTGGACACCTGAAAATCCAGTCCGCTGTATAGCTCAAAGTGTTATGGTACATCCAGACCGAACGCGATTTCAACGGCAAAAAAGCTCAACACGCACGCAAGTGGACGCACTTTGTGTCCAGACCAAAAAGCCAGAAGCGAAACTACCCAGAAAACTGCTGCGCAGGGTTGCCAGATAAAAATTAATTAATCATCTAGTACTGTTGCTTATTTTTTATTTTTTTTAACCCAAACTGTCATATTTGCTGCGTGAGGGTCTGATAAGATTAATAATGTGTTGAGTTTAGTGAACATTTGCACTGAAAAGGGGTAAAAATAAATAAATAAAAAAATAAAATTCATGTTTATCTGGCAACCCTGCTGCTGCGGGGTGTGGGGGAGGAGCTTACCGGTGTACCGAGTCGTCAATGCACTCCGCGAGGTGAGGAGCTCTTTATTTCTGTCTCTGTGGAGCAGACTTGACTGGTTGTGAAGGAATTGTCGCGAACACACAGCTACAATGAGTTTCTCTTCCATATTCCATGACTCCGCGGGTTTTTTCTGTGTTCCACAAACAATACGTCACATGCGCAATGGTTTCCGCGTCACATAGGGACTCTCCCCCTGACCCCCTCTCTTCTCCCCCGACTCTCCCTGATTGGTTGACACACCAACCAATCGGGTAGAGTTTGAGCGGCGTTTGAAAGTTGAACGGCGAAATCTTCAGCATGTTGGAGGCGTGCTTTGGAGGTTGACGCGGGTTCACGTGCACGGAAATCGCTCTCCAGCACGCTCAACACGCACGCGACGTGACGCAAGACGCCAGGAGGCTGCTGGAGGTGCGTCCACCATAGACTTTGCATGTAAACTGGACGTTCCTGCAGTAGAAAACGCATTCGGTCTGGATTCACCATTAGTGCACTGTCGTTTTGACCCGGCGAAGCGGGTTCGCTTCCCGCCTGGGACAAAGTTATTTTACTTTTTTTTTTTTATTGGAGTAAATAAAAAGGAGTTTGTTAACCAAACAAACTCCTTTTTATTTAAAAGAAAATGTGAATAAAGAAAAAAAAAGTAAAATAACTTTGTCCCAGGCGGGAAGCGAACCCGCTTCGCCGGGTCAAAACGACAGTGCACTAACGCTTTGAGCTATACAGCAGACTGGATTTTCAGGTGTCCACCTTACCCATATAGGAATCACTCCTCTTAACATTTTAGCTGCACGTAGAAGTTAGAGATTATTAGTTATATTTTAAAACCCTGGCTGCGCGCAACAGTTAGACAATAGTAGTTATTGTTTTAGTTATTGTTTAACACTGCACTAAAACCATAGATATACGGAAAGATCTGTGTTCGGATATTCCCGGAAATGGACCGCAATGATCCTTAAAAAATCCCAAAATCTGGATACTTATCTTCGGCAGATCCAAAATAAATGTGGCTGTTATTTGTCAAGGGTCTGCCAAAGATAAGTATCCGGATTTTGGGATTTTTAAAGGATCATTGCGGTCCATTTCCGGGAATATCCGGAAATATAAGTATAAGTATATGTGAAGGATACGGAGATATACGACATCAGCTTTTACCGTATATCTATGGTTTTAGTGCAGTGTAATGACATTCAAGTCGCGCTGAAAGGCGGAAATGGCGCTTCGTTGTTATTTACGTTGTAACATAAGCTGATTTGTGATCAGTTATTAACAAAAATTTAACTCAGAAAAACTAATTCAGCTAACAATTGTTTTAGGGGTTTCTGTAGTTAAATTTGAATGAAATTCAACCCTCGCGCTGAGGTTGTTTGAATGAGTCCCGCCCCTGCTGCAAACAACGAATCAAATGTGAGCAGTACATGACGTGAAACTGGGTCCGTGGGGCTCGGCCCGATAGAACCACGGTGGACATGGTTCCAGAACAAGGGTGGATCCCGGGCGGAAAAGGTAAATGCGAATACGCCGAACCCGGGTTAGAAGCGGGGAGAGCCGGGGAGGGCTGGCCAATGCGAAAACGGCTACAGATGCTCCCAGCAAAACTGGGCTATTTACTTACAGAAACAGAGAAATGGCCTAAATGTTTTCAAAGATGCAGTGCTGTCAGACCTCAAATAATGTTATAAAAAACATGTTTGTCTTGTGGAAACTACTACATTTTTTTCAACCCAGAAAGAGTTCAAATGATTACAGGCTAACAGTGCAGTGGTCTGTTCATTTTTATAGAGCTGCATGTTGATGACATTTTACTCAACTGTTATTTTTTCAGGGGGTTGAAGGAAGAATCTCCTTGCATGTCGCAGGTGGAAACTTCAACACATTTAGTGGACTGTGGTACAGCGAGGCCTAGTAGTTCTAGTTTTTCGGTATGAGTTGTAGAACTAGCTAGCTCATCAACTGTCCAGTAGCATGTTGTTTTGCTGCGGGAGGTTGTTCTCTGTTTTGTGTGTGTGGCAGGAAGCAGGTGAAGACTCCACCTGCTGCCAGGATAATTGCTTGCTCAGCCAATAACATTAGGGGCGCTCACTATAAAAGAGCGTAGGTTGCGTAAGGGTCTTGTTTGATACGTCTTTTCAGCAATTCAAAGACGCCTGTTTACGGACGCGTCACACCGCGCTCCGTGTCACATTTGCTGCATGCTGAGTACAGGTGAGGTTGGCTTCCTGCGCATCTACCGTAGCTCCAATTGTGTAGTTTATTTATTTTTATATCAGCAGATAATTGTCAGCGTATTTACAATCTCGTTGATGGTGAGTGAAGTGACTCCTCCTGCCAGCGTGTTGCTGTGAGCGTTCCCGTTTGTGCGGAAGTGAGGAGAGAGCCTGATCGGTATGTGGAAACAAATCATGAGCCTCATGTTAATCAATTTACTCTAAACTATTTTTTGTGGATTGTAGATTTATTTCCACAATCACCACTGCTGCTTTGCCGGGTTTTGAAATAACCTCAGAGACGCTGCTCGTCCTACAAACATTTGGAGCGGCGTGGACACACCCACGCCACGAGACAGAGGAGGGAGCGGAGGCTTTTACGAAGCACCTGCTTGACTGCTGCTGTGACCGTTCTTGGATTTTATTGTTGTTTTTATGGAGTTCTTTACCTGTATTTTATTAGTAGCTTGTGCACTTTTGTCTTTGTCTTTTGTTTAAATTATTTATTTCCTTTTTTATTCTACAGATTGGCGAGGAAAGTGCGTGTGGCCTGGATGGTGGCGTTCCTCTTTGTGTGATTGCAGTCCCCAGCACAGACGGGTGGAGGGATTCAACAAGTGTGTGTGTGAGAGTTCACTGGTGGCTGTATTTATTTTAATTTAGGAGCCTCTCATCCAGGACCCGGGTAAAACCTCGCCAACTGTGCTTTAGAGTTTAATTTTCTTCTTAGATCTTCAGCTACAGACAGGTATTCCTCTGTTTTTATAGTTTTTAATAAATTATTAATAACTTGGAACCTTGTCTCTTGCTTATTGCAAACACACCTGCGTGTATTTGATTTCCTGGGTGAAAGTCCCAGGTGGCGCTGTTGGTACAATTATACTTTCAATTTAAAACACTGATTGCCACATGTGTTTCCCATATCCAAGATGTAATATTGGAACGTAATCCAAGGAGTTTGGGTCATTAATGGCCATGCCAGATAAAAAAAAAAAGTCGATTACACACTTTACAGTTATTTGTCGGGGTGAAGTCCTGCCGGCGAAGCGCTTGAAGCCACATCTTTTTTCTTTTAGTCGCTTTACTCGACTTTCCTAGAGGGACTTGGTAAAACGAGCAAGTCTCACCTTCTTCTTTTACTCGTTTACGTTGCCTCGAACAATTATAAACGCAACAAAAGACATATTTCCCCATCGCGACCTTTGGCAGTAATGAAAACACTCCGACGTTAGCCCTAGCTTCCGGTTAATTCTCGAAAAATGCGAGTGCGCATGCGCGATGACGTCAACTGGTAAAAGGTCTATTGTATTTAAAACTATGAATTGCATGCACACTCTGAACAGGATTCTAAATAGAATGGTACTACACAGAAGGAAACGTCAGTCCGATCCTCCGGCTGGGAAGGGAAATGCATTCTGAGCTTGACATGCTCCAAAAGTGACATATGGATATTGTTTCCATTATGTTATAAAATATGTCTCCCTGTAAAAGTAGCCATTTGCTGCTAATTCTCCTTTTAATGTCTGTGACAGATTGCCAAAATGGATGAACGCAATCAAAGACAAGTGTGAGTAACCTATGTATAATCTGAAAAAATATTTTTGCAAATTGTTGATAGTTTTAAGATGTACACTTCCATTTAGTAAATCTACATTTGTCCTATTAACAGTCCTGAAGAAATGCAAGAATTACTGCGTCAAATGCACCATTCAACAGCTCTTATGCTGGAGAGGATGGGGCAATTTCAATCCCCTGCACAACATTCCAGTCCTGCACCTGAAATAAGTTGCATCTCTTCTGGCCCCACTGTTGTCCAACCCTGTAACACTGTGTCTCCAACAACTACATCACAAATGTCGTCTGCACCACGTAGACACAACCTGCCTGTTCCATCTTGACGCACCATTTCAGCTCCAAATTTTCATTTCCAACCTGCCCAAACCTTCCACTTCCAAACTGTTCCACCTCGCCACGCTGTTTATCAGCCCCGACCTGACTATGTTCAGCCCCATTTGTCAAGGTTATTTTGGTCCCAGCAAGGAGCATCAACCAGTGGGGTTAGAAAAAGGAAGCGGGAGACCCCATGGACACATGCTTTCATTTGTCTGCCTGAGGTCCAATCCAGTGTCATGCCCACAATTGAGAAGGCTCGCTATTACTCCGCTTGTGGTTTGGGACAAAAAACTGTGTGGTTCCCACACAATGAAGGAGATCATGCATTCTTCAGCGAGCATCTCCTCTCTGCCTTCCCCTCTCTTAGGGATGCTGGTGGGTTTGTCCTGGCCCGTGACAGCAGGGGAAAGGTATTGGAAGAGCTGCCAATACCACCAGAAGGATACAGCTTGAGCTATGTACGCTCAGCTTGTACAAGGGCTCCCTTGTATATTGTCCCTCTCCAACAAAGCCTTCCCTTGAGGCCCCCACCAACTGATGAGGTAAGTTTTTACCTTTTTAGAAAGTTGCATGTGTGCTTTATGTTGTATGGACATTCAACCTATTATTATGTTGTTGCATTGTGCAGGCGCGTAGCGAGGGGGGGCTCGTACAAACCGCCCACTTTGCCTATGAAGTCCCGCCTACAACTCCCGCGAGATTGTGAGGTGAAGACGACGTTCACTCTGTCCTGGCTTGGAAGGCAACACGGTGGATTCAAACGGTAAAATTACATTGTGGTTTTTGATTCAACTGTTCATTTGTGTATTTTAAGTACCCGTAGTACTGTTTGATGTTAGAGAGATTAAAAGTGGGTCACGTTTTTATAAGATATGGGATAATGCTAAAACATGCTATAGCTAAGCTAAGTAGCAACGATTTTCGCCATTTTTCCCCCCCTTGTTTTTGTCTATTTCCGCCATGTTGGGAACAGTAATTTATCTGAAATTGGTACTAGTACGGCCCCATTCTATCCCTAAAGCCAAGTTAACAGTGATAGGACACATAATTGCTCATAGGAAGCCTGAAACGGAGCGTCCCATGTTTTTCTAAACAAAAGCTACAGGCCTCAGGCCTAGTTTGGACAGGATACAAGTACAATAACTTAGCAGTGTTGAATATAATATATTTGGTGAAAAATAAATGTTTGGATAAATTTTCAAAAGAACAAACATTCAGAAAAACTGTTTTTGTACGTGACAAGTAAAAAAAAACTTTTTCAAATAGAAACCCACAATGTCTTAGCAGATCTTACAAAATTGTTTACTACATACTAAATATTATGTTAAACTGTTTTTCAGGTTTCTGTGCTGGATACCAACATGGGTAGGTGCAAGCAGAAGGACAGAGAGCGGAAAAGAGCAGCCGAAGGTTGTGCTTCAATGTACAACTTTGTTTCAAAGAAACAGAGAGTTCCAGGTAAAATAAATAAATAAAACAGATCTTCTTGTAAAATAGATTTTGTCAATAATACTGTATGTCTTAGAATGATTTCAGGAACAAATGTTTTCTTATTTAGAATGTATTTCTGTAAATTCTTTTAGCTAAATATTAAATCTTTTGATATAATTATTTAAATGCTAAAAGTGTCTAAAAAATATTCTAAAATCTCTTATTCACGTGTCATATCTTAGATGAAGACAGTGCAAGTTTGGTGTGTACCAGTGCTTCGAATGATGAAGATGGCTGCCTCCATGCTGACAGAAGTAACGATGATCAGCTTTGTCATTTAATATTTTTTTGTTTGTTCTTTGTTTTTTGTTTTTGTCACAGGTG
The DNA here is from genome assembly GCA_038048925.1 of Garcialebias charrua. Taxonomy (NCBI): domain Eukaryota; kingdom Metazoa; phylum Chordata; class Actinopteri; order Cyprinodontiformes; family Rivulidae; genus Garcialebias; species Garcialebias charrua. The sequence continues at coordinate 30,173 of JBBPBX010010366.1, forward strand.
TCTGAGATCCAATGTGTGTATATATCTCTGAGGGAAGATGTCAGGGAGTCATTCCAACTGATCTATGACCAAGCTGTGCGTGTGGCTGACAAAGTGGGTGTGGCACCATGCAAGCCCCGCATCGCAAAGCGTCAGCAGCACCGGAGCAACATTCCATCTGAAGATGTGTTCAGTCACTACAGGCTGAACCTTGCCATTCCATTCCTTGAACACATCATATCAAACCTGGAAGCTCAATTTTCTTGTAAGAATTTAACTCTTATGAAGATTTACAAACATCTAACTACAGTACTTGACTCTGTAATTGGATATGTCATCTGTCTGCATGTAGTTTGAACATGTTAAACCAAACACACGCATGATCTCTAACTCCAATTAAGCAATTTATTTTTAAAAGGAAAATTGTTAATTCAACTTGCACTTTTGAGACTTTTTATTTTATATACATATTTTGAAGGTTTTACAACTTTTTTGTTTTTCCCCAGACTATATTAGCATTTTTGTTTTCATACATTTTTTAAAATCAATAACATCTAGTGCTGAAGAAATATAGCAGTGATAATCTTCTTAGGATAAATTACAATACTGTATACATAAAAATAATGCTGAATCTGCTGGCAAAACATTTTTGTAATTAGTATCAGTTTTATGCTATTAAAATAACAAAAGTAATCAGAACTATTGTCTAGACATTGTCAATGCAGTGAATGACTGTTATATCTGGAAATGGGTGGTTTTAAAGCAATATCAACTTTCTTTTTCATGTATAATATAATTTTAATGTTAAAAAGCATAAAAAACTAATGTCCTATGAAGCCAAGATTTTTTTTTTCAGCCTTTGCAGTGCTCCCTCTGGTGGAGAAACATTATATAGGCAGACACACGACTCACCTTTTAATCAGCCATCACTCCTGTGTTCCAGTGGCATTTTCTGTTAGCCAGTCAGTCCAAATTGATCAATTTGATGAATGTATTTTCCTTTCATTTTGAAACTAATTTGACTACATAAGTGTGAGCTTTCTTGTAAAATACATGTTAAATGGTTGACCCAAAACTTTTGAACGATTGTGTACATATTACAGAGGTCAGCATACAAATAAAAATCTAAGAAATTATTTTAAAAAAAATTACATACAAGTTAAAAATTACATATAAAACTTGAAACTTAAATATGTTTCTTACAAAGTTTCTTTTTTGTACTCAGCTCTGTCTGCCACAGCTATTGGGACTAGTGCCATCTGTGATCTGCAATCGTCATCTGGACACCACAGAGATTGTGAGCATGTATGCCGAAGACCTACCCAGTCCAGAACTTGTTGACCAAGAGATTACAAGGTGGAAGTTGAAGTAAGTTATTTTGAAGTTAAGCACCTGAGAAGCCCATTTTAGAAATTGAATGTTACAACATTACTATACAGAACATTTTGTTTTAATAATTGTTCTGCTAGGTACGGCAGAGTGCCTGGGTCACAGAGGCCGAACACCCCTGCAGGTTCCATTAAAGAGTGTGACCGAGACCTTTACCCCAACTTGCACGTCCTACTTCAACTGGCCTGCACACTGCCTGTGACCTCCTGCGAATGTGAGCGCAGTGCCAGTGCCCTTCGTCGCTTGAACAGCTACATGCGGGCATCAATGACGAAGGAGCGTCTCTCATCACTGGCACTACTTCACATTCACTACAGCAAACACATTGACCTTGAGAGCGTTGTTGATGTGTTTGCAAACAAACACTCGAGGAGGATGGAGCTGGACTCACTTGTCTATCCAGAGACATAAGATGTTGGACAGAACTGTCTTATGCATTGTAAATAAAGGTTTTGCAAAACTACATTTGTCTTGAGAAATTTTAATGTTACTCTAGGGGTCTGCAACCTTTTCGATACAAAGAGCCATTTCTGCTCCTTTATTCACTAAATTAAACGTGTCCGGAGCCACAACACCTGTTGCAACTGGGATTCTCAACTGGTGGCCCACGGACCACTTTAAGTTTGTTAGAGGACATTTTTCTGGCCAGCAGGAATGATTTATAAAACTAAAAATGTCTAATGATTTTTTAACATTTACTGATATTTTTACATTTTAAGATAAAATAAAAGACAAGATTCTTGTAAAGAAGGAAAAATTAATATAGTTTTGCCCAGTTTCTAAAAACTAAAACAAACTATGCAGGCCTATGTGATTTTTTTTTTAATAGAAAAATTAAGTATCCTACATAAAAGAAATAAAGCATAAAGTGAAAGTATGTTTAACTCCTTGTAATGTAGGAAAACTGCTAAAACTAACCCTTCCAGTTATAAGAACCAATAAAATTCAGTTTTGGTCAAAGCTTGAAAGAGCCGCTGCAGAGGGACCCTGAGCCGCAGGTTGCAGACCCCTGGTCAATTGTTTTTGTGTACATGTGAATTGTATTGTTGTATTTTTCAATTTATTAATTTCATTCATAAAAAACAATGTCTAACCACAAAGCAAAGTAAAAAGATTATTTATTTTTGCAATTGAAGTTATATTATTTGTTGTGGGGTTAGTTTGCATTTATGTTAAGGAGTGGTACTGTGCCTTTAAGAGGATGACGTCATTCGTTCTTCTTCGGTGGTATTTTTTTTCTGTGTATGTTCGGGTGGGACTCGGAGTACCGTGTCTCTGGGATGAGTTCTGAATAGAAGACTGGACACACATCCCCTCTCAGTGTGTTGCTCTTTCTCCACTAACAAAAACCACCTATTTGGTAAGATTTACCTCACACAGCATTGTTTTAACTAGCTAGCTAATTAGCTGGTTTACACGTTTGAAGTAACGTGTACCACCGCCAATGAACCAATCAGAGGTCAATTTTTTCTTCAAACGAACCGCCCCTCATAAAATCCTGGCTACGCCACTGAAAATGCCCAGCAGGTCTGCGGCTCTCCACCGCTGCTCCCATCGTGCGGTTCAGTTCGTACAACGGCTGGGACGTTGAGTTTATAGCCCGGAGCAAAGAATCTTGCTGAGCGGGGAGTCTCGCCAGCGCGGTGATCGCCGCGTTCGCCTTTCTCAGCTTCTAGTAGCAGATACCTCCACCAACGCCAAAAAACAGAGTAGCTGCCACCAATAATCCAATAATCCACAAATCTTCCACGTCTTCGACAGACAGAACGGTCAGACACATTGGCTTCCAAGCCGACCACGAGTCAAGAATGTATCCCACTGCGTGTGTGTCGGAGGGGCAAGCCGCTTCTCCTGCTCGGTTCGCTTCGTGGAAAAAATCTTATCAATAGAGGAAACAGCCCACGTAATTAAATCCATCTCAAATTGGTTCGAGTGAGCGCTGAAGAGTTACAGACGAGACAAAAAGCAAGCAGGGAGGAGGAAAACTTAGGGAGGACAGGGAGCAAAAAGAGATGTGACCTGCTTTGCCGAGAGCGGAAGTAGAAACTACACCTGGACTTTTTGTCGTTGTTTTTGTTGATCTATCTTTTGTGCAGACTTTTTAAATCTAAACAGAAGGATCTTTTTATATATACTGTACATATATATTAATGTTGGGAAAGTTAACGCGTTAACTCATGAGATTAATGTAAAATGATTAATCAGTTAATATTATAAAAATGAAGATTAATCCCGCTTTCAGTCTAGTGGGGGCAGTAATGCGCTTAAAGTCGTTTGCCAACCGCCAGCAGAAGAAGAGAGCAGCTCGCCTCCTGCGTAACTGATATGCGCATGCGCAAATGAGCTCACGTACGTCACTTCTGGAAAGACAGACTCGGCTTGGAAAACAAACGTGATTTAAAAGATGAACGTGGATAGTCCAAAAAGTGTGGTTGGTGGCAAATTTATTTAAAAACAAAAACCCTGATGGGAGCGTGGATAAAACCAAGGTGGTATGTACCTATTGCAGCGATGAATTTTCTTTTCACCGAAGCACAACCAGCCTAAAATACCATCTTCGGGTGAAGCATGTTTTCGCCGACGTTAGCAAGAATGCTACTTCCGTTAGCAAGAATGCTAGTTCGGAGGAGCCAACTACATCAAAGTGTACTCGGCAGACAACAATGGCGGAGTTTAGCCGTCCAAAAGTGAACAAAACGACAGCAGAGAAAGCAAGTTATGCTACCGCTAAATAGATAGCCCAAGACTGTAGACCACTTAACATAGTTGAAGACCGGGGGCTTCTTAATATGCTTCGCGTCTACACAGGAGACCCGACAGTAACGTTGCCTTCCCGGAGGACTATTGTTAACAGAATACATGAACTGTATGACACCACGAAGACTTCCAAAGCACTGCAGCTGGAGAATGCTGAATATAAAAGTTAACAAAACCACAAAAGAGAAGCTGGAATTCAACTCTGGACATGATTAAATGGATTCAGCACAACAGAGATCCACTGAGAGAGCAACACTGGCCCAGCAAAAGCACAACTTAACCCCAGCTGAATATGAGGTGAGGTTTTTTTTTCTTTCTACATTTTAATAATGAATCTAACACAAATGATAATAGATTAATCCTACTACATAGACATGTTCAAAGACTATAATCAAAAATGTAATATCAGTTGCATGATTATTATTAATAGTATTCAGTAATTTAACTGTGGTGTGTTCTTGTATGTCTGCACTGTAGGTACATCACACAGCTCCTAGGTGGGGAAAAGTATGTGTCTTGCTCTGCTGTGCTACCTGGCTGCGCTCTGCCATCTTCTGCGTACAATGGAGGTGTCAGATGAGGTAGGTTACAATAAATGTGACTGTAAATATGTTACACAAGTGGACTTTAGGTTAATTTGAAATGCTGAAAAAAAATGTTAAGCTCTGTCATTTGAAAATGTGAAGAAGTTAGTTTGCCTAAGTGACTGGTTGAAGGTGGAGTACGTTGTGGACTTTAGGTTAATTTGAAATGCTGAAAAAAAATGTTAAGCTCTGTTATTTGAAAATGTGAAGAAGTTAGTTAAAAATGAAAAAAAAAAATGTTTTTCCATATATGTTTACAGTATTATGGGCTTACTCTATTGTTTGAAACAACATTACTACTTTAAACCTTGCAAAAAACTGGTGAAATGATGAATGGAAAAACTGGTTTGACACAATAAAACGTTTTCTTCCACATTTTATTGAAAACCGTCATATTTACATTTCAAGCATACAAAGTTACCGGTAAGCATTGAGATTAATCTGATTAATCTGATTAATCACATTCTCCAGAGTGTGATTAATCAGATTAAAAATTTTAATCTTCTCCCAGCACTAATATATATATATATATATATATATATATATATATATATATATATATATATATATATATATATATATATATATATATATATATATACTTGGAGACTGAATACTTTACTAAATAAAGTAATTTCAGTAAAATTACCCCTTGTTGTTTTTTAAAAATTGCATATAATGATGCAAAGCAAAATATTAAGGCGAAACTAAACCGAAATTTAACTTTTTTTTTAGCTAATAAACTCCCTAAATTGTGTTTAAAATGTTGTGTAGCATTATTTCTGTGTAAATTTTCATGTATTTGTGCGTATTTGTTTAAATCGGCAATATTTGGTCTAAAAACGTGTTTACGGTACTCCTATGAGTTGAACAGAGGTTATTGCACCTTAATTTTCTTGTTGGTCTAGATTTCGCACAGTGACGTGTTTTCGCACGATTTCTTCACAGCCTCTGCTGCCTGAGTATAAAAGTGGAGCCACTCCCCCGAGAAGGTCACTCCCTCTCCAGAGTTCAGGGCGTAGTTGGATCAGAGATTAGCAACATAACATTAGCATAGAAGAGCTACGATGTTCCATGAAAGCTCTTCAAACTGATATTCACCCACCTTTACACCATCAGGGTACAATCCGTTTGGAGGTTAGTACCATTTTACACCTTTCCATTCCATAATTTATGTTTTGAGTATATGACGCGTTTCTTCATGTACTGTTTATTGCTGCCTGCAACGTTGCTTTGTTGTGGCTCCACATAAGATTGTGGCGTTTTTATCTGTTGCTGATCAACGTTAGTTTGTGTTGTAGTTGTGTTTAAATGCTAAAAGTCTAGTGTTTCTTATGAACACCGCAGAGTGTTTGAACTCTTATGAACTCGGATAAGGAAGACCACGACATCACAAAACAATGGAGACTATAGCTGGCGCTAATTTTAGCTGTTGTACTAGTTACAATGTTTTAGACACGGTGTTCTTTTGCTGCAAATAATGTTGTGGATCAAAGGTATTTATAAAATAATATGTACTTGGTGAATGAGTATCATGGTCATCTGCTCTGTGCAACAGTATTTATTTTGCATTGGATCATCTGTTTGACAAAGCAAAAAAGTGATAAAACATTAATACTGTACCCTGATGCATTCTCAATAATCCAGGTAGAAAAATCTAAAAAAGCTAAGTCTGGTCCTCTGGACATTCAAAAAAACAAAACAAACCAAAGCAAACAAAAAAAACTGTAGAAACGTTTCGTCTTTCGTCCGAAAGACTTCCTCAGTCTGAATAGCTGTAATACAGCACGTTTCTACAGTTTTTTTTGTTTGCTTTGGTTTGTTTTGTTTTTTTGAATGTCCAGAGGACCAGACTTAGCTTTTTCAGATAAAACATTAATGTTTCTCAAGTATGTTTGTTTGTAAGGTGATTAAAAATTTGTTGTGTTTTTTAGCTCCATAAGGCGTTCCACATCCAGGGAATCTCTGAGCCGTGCTTCACAGACTTCAAGCTTCATTGGAGACATGTTGACATGTCACTTTGGAGGTGACATGAGAGCTGATTCAACAGGTATTCATGTTTTATTTATTACACGTACTCCAATTAACCTATTAGACTTTTATTATGGCGGACATTATATAAAAACAAACGTTTTAAAAAAGTCTATGCAACATTAATTCTTGTTTATTTATTCATTGCTACCTGTCCCAACATTTTGGGGATTTGTTGACACTGAAATTTTGAATCAACATTTTTCTCCATTAAAATGTTAATTTACTCAGATTAAACTTTTGATCTTTTCTCTTTTCAGGACTGCAAATATCCAGGGTCAGGGGATGGAGTGAGTGGGAAGTCGACCACTGCAATGTATCCCAGATTTATCCTCATGCATGAGGCAAAAAATAAATAAATAAACAAATTGATTACAAAAACTAGTTTATGATTAATTTTATTAACAGCAAGTTAATTCAAAACAACAAAAGGTTCTGTGTAATGTCAGCCCTGAAAACACAAGGGACACCACCTCTAGCTCCTCTGGATGAACGCCGTGGACAGAAGAACAGCAGTCCCAGACACTCGAGACCACCTTCAGGACGCTCCACCCGCAGGATGCTCTACCTGCCAGCCAGAAAGCAAACAGGGTCTCAGCTGTACCCAACATTGTCGTGGATGCAGGTCTCAGGAGATGTAGCTCTGGCCGAGACTCTCTGCATCATCTTCTTCTTCTTGGTTAAAGTAATCCTGGCTGCAATTAGTCTGTGTGGCTGCTGGGTGCTTGAGTCATCACTGTTATCTGAAAAGAACATTTTAAAGGATACACAGTACACGTATTGTTAAATTCAATGAAATTGGTTTGGTTTGCATTAAGAAATATTTCTCATAAATCCTATCAGCTGTGCTGTGCCTGTTGATGCTCTTTGGTTCATCAGGTTATTAATTATATGCGAGACTTCATCTTTAGCCAGTCAAGAGGGAGTCTTTT
>JBBPBX010010366.1:38306-58049 GCA_038048925.1 Garcialebias charrua
TTACTTATCTAGTGCTACATGCATAATAATAGTGAAGTTAATAAAAGATAACATAAAAACTAGAATTGATTATATTGAAAAGTATCATAAAATTATCTAACTTAAGTTTTATCTTTTGAGACAGTTCTATCATGCCCGAAGGAGCCGAAAAACCGTTGCTGGCTTTGATGTATTTGTATTTGTTAACGGAAAAAAATCTCTCCTCGGGACCCCCTCTCACTGGAGCTCCCACCATGGGCCAGGAATGGTAGCAACTGTCCATTGCTAGAGACCTTTCTTGGTCTTGTAGCTAATTCTTACCTCGCTCCCTATAATAAAACCTTTGAAGCTATGGTAAATGAATATATGAAAAATAAAACCATTATTGGATATAGACTTATCAAAAACTACTTATCATGACATTATACTATAGTGATAAACATAAATGATAAAATAATAATTGATAATAAGAATGAATAAATGCAATTGATAATAAGAATGAATAATTGATAAGAATGAATAAATGCAATTGATAATAAGAATGAATAACTGATAATAAATGCTAAAACCTGAAAAAGAAACATAATAAAACCTGAAAGAGAATACAATCATAAAGGATAAATGATAAAGGATAAATGACATTCAAAAATAAATGTACAAGAATAAATGTTAAAACAATAATACAATCATAAATGCATAAAGAATAAATGATGTACAAAATAAGCATACAAGAATAAATGGTAAAACAATAAACACAGATAAATGCTCCATGGTGCTAAAATAATAAAATGGATTAAATGCTTCGGCCGTTTATTGAATATAAAAGTCTTGCATCAAAAGTCCATGATGATGCCTGTTATAAATGAATATATTCGAAAAGACGAAAAAATAGTAGGAATAAAAGGATATACTGTATTGTCTTAAACCAAGTTCAGTTCAGTTCAATAAGTTTCTTCTTTTATTGCAATTGTATTGTCTTAAATCAAGTTCAGTTCAGTTCAATAAGTTTCTTCTTTTATTGCAACATTCAAAACAAAATAGTGTTCGTTGGGGGCAAGACAGAATTCTGGAGGAGGGCTTTCCTTCGAAGAACATGTCACTTCATTTTATTACCAGATCTTCGGTGGCCTTTAAGCCCCCTCCGCCTCCTTTGGCCTGTAGAGTTTTTCCGTCAGTTCAGTGGGAGGCGGGGAGACATGTCCTCTGAGGCCATTTGAAGCTGGACAAATTGGTTTGCAGCAACAAGGTCCATTTGAGTCATCATTTTACGAGTCCACCACCGCTTCCCAGCCGGCAGGATACAACATGTCAGAAAAGAAATTATAATTAGTACTAAGATTGTACTAATTCCTATCTTTAATATCAAAAATAACCCTTCACCTAAATTTAGATTAAAACCATTCCACGACCAGTCATCTTTGCCAGCATTGGTACTAAGCTCTTCTTTTAGATTTTTTATTTTGTTCATAGCCTCGGAAAATATTCCGTTTGGCATAGTATTGTCAGGAATGTACGTGCAGCATTCATCTTTAAAAAATTGGCAAACTCCGCCTTTAGCTGCTAATAACCAATCTAACGCTTGTCTATTTTGCATTGTCATTCTACTTGTTTCATGTAATTGTTCTCCAATCATTCCAAGAGCTTCAGTGGTGAAATTAAGAATTCGCTGTTGGTTATAATAAATATAATTAATCCATTCAACATTTTTATTAACTGTTATCCATGGTAGGATAGATTCTACCCCTGCTTTAATCTCATCCCTTGCTTTGAACTCATATGGAATTCCTTTGGGTTGACCTATTGTATTTAAATATACATTTTTATCCAAAACATCATGTCTTTTATTTCTCTTCCTATATTCATTTGTGTCCAATTTAATTAACTCATTCACTCGGTCATGCAACATTGTTACTGGCATTTTCATTCGAACCATTGCACACAATCCAACCCATCTTGGTGGCAAAATATTCAGCAAAACATCTTCTCCACACATCCAATAATTATCAGCAATAGGAAAGGTTTGGTCACCGAATAGATACATTGTTGGAATTGTCATGGTTATGTTTTCACATTCTTGACTTAGAGGTTCTGGGTTTTCATACCAAACAGGTGTATTGAAAAAGATTGGTGTCATTTTTGCATGTGGAAACCAAGAAAAAACCCAGGTCACATTACATTTCACTGTCGTATTTCCTACATTGATTCCTTGATCGCCTGTGAATCCTCCACTTGTAAAACATTCATATTCAGCATCATAATCTATTTTATATCTTGTTGGTGGTCCATTATGGTCAGTTTTAATTGAAAACTCAGCACATTTTTCTTGGATCTTATATCCACGATAGACATCCAGATAGTTATGAATTCTCTGTGCTCCATATAGAAGCCTACATTTTATTCCACACATTGGAAGTTTGAAAAACATTGGTATGCTTGTTTTGGTGTTGCTTCGTTGTTTATTTTCTTTACATTTTTCTCTTTGTTCTTTGGCACATTGTTGTGAATTGTATTTTTCTGGAATTACTATTGGTAATGAACCAGGAGCTTTAGTGCATATAATGCATTCGTTTGAGGTCAATTCTTTTGCAGTATACAGTGCCCATAAATACCAGGTATTTTGATTAGCTAATTCCCAAAGTTCATCACTTTTAACAGGTCTTGTCCCTCCTGCTCTAGGGGAGACAACATTAACAGGTCTTGTCTCTACTGCTCTAGGGGAGACAACTCTAACAGGTCTTGTCCCTCCCGCTCTAGGGGAGACAACACTAGGATTAATTTCAAATCTTTGTACAAATGGTTTAAACAGAGGTTTAACATTGTTTTTAAAATTGGTTCCTCTAATCATATCCAATCCTCCCTTACGCGGATCAGAAATATCATAAGGGTAGTCACTTAAGGTAGTTAAAACTTCTGTGGTTTGTGTAATTGTTTCAATATTTTGAGCTATTGTGCAAGTTGGATCAACAGTATTCGTAGTTGTCTCTAAAGCTTTGGGATTTGGGGTTGTCTGCTCCACTTTAGGCTTCACAGTGGTAGTTAAGGCCTGAATTAGAATACAGCAAACCCTCGACCTACGTCACCCGCGACCTACGGCAACTCAGACTTACGATTTTATCATATTTAATAAAAATATGATAAAAAAAATAAAAAATTATTATTATTATTATTATTATTTTTTTAATGTTATTAATTTCATGTGTATAGCACTTTGTTGCAGCTGTGGTTGTTTTAAATGGCTTTATAAATAAAGTATAATTATTAATATTTCGTTTTTAATTACAATTTGATCGTATTTACGCAACTTCCGGTCGTTTCCGGTCGCCATTTTACTACAGTACTGCGGTCAATGGAGCTCTAGACGCTCCTGTCAGCTGGCTTTAGAGGACCGTGTGTCCGTTCAGGGTTGCCTCATACGGATAAATTTGCTGGAAACACTCGGTCAACTCTGTGGACGTCTCAGGCCCGGAGGAGCAGCCGCCGATCGCCCCCGTGATCGCTCTAACAACGCCGCCCGACATGCTAACGACAGCAGCTAACAGAGCAGCTAACACAGGCGAAGACACCGAGCCGACATGCCGCGGAGGGGCCATCTGCGGCCGGGAGCTCGCCGCAAATGTCCGCCTGGCAGTCGGGGGACACCGAGCTAACGCGGAGATACAAAGCCGACAGCCTTTTTGAATGAACTGACATGCTAACCATTGCTGCTAATGGCGGGGCCTAACCGTAGCTAACGCCGAGCTTGTTTTGGATGGAGAAACATCGCGGAGAAACGGCTTTCAGTAAGTTTTTTTTTTTTCTGGCTCCAAATGTATGAAGTTAAGAAGCTAACAGTCATTCTTTTAAACAGTTTTGACCACGTGTGTGCGTGTGGAGCGTAAGGAAGCTGGGGGAGCTCGGACGGGTGCGAGCTGATGCTAAAAGACGAAGGCAGGCTTTGACCAGCTCAAAGTAAGACATTATATTTTTTATTTATTGTACAGTACAGTACTGTATTCATTTACTGTACAGTTCTGTGCATGTTCATGGCCTAGTATGTCTGCTTGTTCAGTCTCATGCCATTAAATATGTGTGCGGCGCTCCGTTAGTGGTATAGCCGCGACCTATGTCAGAAACGCGGACCTACGACAGGCAGGTGTTTTTGGTCCGCGAGGTACGACAAAATCGACCTAAGTCACACACGTAGGTCCCAATCCCTGACGTAACTCGAGGGCTTGCTGTAGTTGGTTTGGCATCATTTAATTCAATGTTAGGTGTTGTTAATTTAGTTGTTGTTTCAACCGTAGTCAGCAATTCGTTAGCTTCTGTTGTTGTTGTCATGACCATTGTTAACAAATCTCTTGGTTTTGTTGTTATTACATTGGGTGTGGTCTTGGCTACTGTAGTTGGGATTATGTCAGCTATTTCTGGTTTGGGCGTTGTTTCCTGAATCCATTCTACGTTACGGTCTACATTTCTTCTTTTTCTAAATTTCAGTCGTTTTATTTTACATTTAGTAGTGTGTTGTGGTGTTTTTGAACATGCAAGTGTATTACTTAATGCTGGCAAGGATGCCAGAATGTGGTTGGTTGTTTTTGTTGTATCATACTCAACTTGCGGATGATGACTTTGTCCTGGTTTCGGCTGCAGCCTTTGCAAACGCTCTGGTGATTGGTCTGGAAGGACCTGGCCATGTTTCACCGGTGTCTTCACCTCCTCCAGTTGGATTCTTGTCATCATGGATGCCCCTAGGAGTATCCAGAACAGAACAGTAATCAGACTCGTTTTCTGTTCTCGTCTTGGTGCCATTGTCAATGTTTATATTCTTCAAAACACTGTCCTCGTTTTTGTCTGGAACTTTGGTGCAATGACTGAGGTGATACCAAGTTGAACTTCCTTCCACCTGGACTGCTGTCGGTGTGGCACGAACAATGGTGAACGGACCCAGTCGTCTTGGTTCATGCCACTTTTCTGCAGAAGACTTTGATGTAGACCTGGTCACCTGGAGTCACTGGCCCCTCAGCATCTGAATTGGAAATAAGCTCTCTTTTCTTTTCCTGTAAATAGATAGCTTTGTGGATCGTTGTTAGTTCATCAACATACGATTTTAATTCAAGTTCCAGCTGTTCAAGCGGAGGTCCCATATGGGGACCTCTGTATTGTGGTGTTGGCATTTTTCTTCCTGTTAGCATTTCATGCGGTGACAAGTGTGTTATTCTGTGAACTTGCGTGCAATAATACAAAAGTGCAAGTGGTAGGGCATCAATCCAGTTAAGGTTAGTAGAAGCACAGATTTAGTTAATCTTAGACTTCAAACTCAGATTAACCCTTTCAACCAAACCCTGACTTTGCGGGTGATAGACAGCTCCCAAGCGCTGTTTAATTCGAAGTTGTTGCAAGATACCTTTGAAAATCTTCTGAACAAATGACGGGCCATTATCCGAACTTATTTCGGAAGGTATCCCAAACCGTGGAATGACTTCTCTTACCAGAAACTTCACAACTGTTTCTGCACTCATGTCCTTTGATGGTAATGCTTCAACCCATCTGGTAAAACGATCAATTACGACCAACATGTATCGTTTGCGTTGGACAGACTTAATCATGTCCACATAGTCTATGACTAAATGTTTAAAAGGTCCTTCTGGAACAGGAATGTGTCCAACAGGTGTCTTTATACCTTTTCTGACATTATTCTTTGCACAAATGTCACACAAGTCTAACACTTCATCAACCATAGCTCGCTGATATGGGGACCAATAGCCTTGTTCCTTTAATCTGTTCATGACTTCACTTCGTCTACAATGATCTACACCGTGACTTTCTGATATCAAAATTGTCAGTAATGATACTGGTGCGACGGTCAATCCTTCATGAGATCTCCACAACCCATAATCATCTTGAGTTGCTCCTCTTTAAACCCCAAACCGTTTTTCACTCTGTGTTGCATTGTTCTGAATGTGAATGATGTCGTCTGGTGTCATTACTGGTTCAAGTGAGATTACTGGTGTTAAAATTGCTGTTTTACATCCTGACGCGATTTTTGCTGCGTCGTCTGCTGCATTATTTCCTAAAATTATTTCATCATTACCCTTCCGGTGTGCAGGGCATTTGATTATGGCTAATTTTGTGGGAAACATCATGGCAGACATTAGTTCATTTATCTGTTTCCCATGTTGGATGGGACTTCCATCCGTCTTTTTGAAACCTCTTTGCTTCCATATGTTGCCAAACAAGTGGCAAACGCCATGAGCATAAGAAGAGTCAGTAAAAATGTTAGCAACCTTTTTGCTTGCTAATTTACAAGCTTCTGTTAGTGCCTTTAATTCAGCCATTTGTGCTGAACATGGTTGTTCACATTTCTCCGCTTTTATTGTGTGAAATTTTCCATTTGACTGTGCTACTACTGCAAAACCTGCGTGGTTTCCTATGTAATCTCTGAAACATGATCCATCGACAAAATATGTGACGTCAGCATTTGCCATGGGAGTGACTCCAAATCTGGTCTCAGCTTGGTGTATTTTGCTGCTTCTGCTATACATTCATGTGGTTCCCCTTCAAACTCAAAAGGAACTAAGGTAGCAGGATTCGTTGTGGTGCATCTTTTGAAGGTAATGTCAGGGTATGTTAACAATGGTGTGTATTGTAAACATCTTGCTGATGTCAACACAAACTTCCCTTGGCTGATGAGTTCAGTGATTTTGTGATGTGTTTGAATTATCACTGGGTAGCCCATGGTTATTACTGATGCTTTTTCATAAGCATAGTGAACTGCTGCTACTCCTTGATAGCAACTTGGCCAACCTTGGACAACATTGTCCAGTTTGGTGCTGTAATAGGCGATTGGTTGTTTCCGCCTTCCAGCACAAGTTTCCTGCATCAAAACTGCTGATGCATACTTTTCATGTCTGTTTGCTACATACAGAAAAAATGGTTTTGTGTAGTCTGGTGTTGCCAAACATGGTGCAGTTTGTAAGTCCTGTTTGATTGTTTCAAAAGCTACTTTTGCTTCAGGCGTCCATTTTAGAGGTGCTTTGCAGACTTTTTTTCAGGTTATTCTATTCAGTATTTATTTGAACCTTTTACAAGCTTGTTTTTTGCATGTTTTGTACTTCACTAAATTTAGGTGTCAGATTTAACATACATAATATCTATCGCTTACAATCGGTCATATTTCCACTTGACCCGATTTTTAAATTTACAGCTTTATACAGTACCCTCTTGCCCCATACGACAAGGGACTGGTAGATCATTCCAGCTTTTTAACCCTTACACCTGTTACTTTTTCCACAGTAAGCACACAGGACTGTAAATGTTACAGCTTTTAATACAAACCGGTTAAACCAAAATACAGCTTTAATGTTTTAGATCATAGTGCTTGCAAATTTTTTTATTTTTATTTTATTTAGATTATTTAAGCCTAAAGCACTCATTCAAAACTGCATTTTTTATACTGTCGACAGAAACAAAAGCTGTTTTGTATCCAATTATTTCCAATTTGACTGTGGCTTTTGAAAACTTTATCAAATTTTCACTTTTACTTATGTTTTTTTTTTTTCAACAGCCTCAAACTTGCAAGTCTGACGTTTTAAGTGTTTTATTTAGATTCCATCCTAAATGGCCAAAAAGAAGTTTACTGTTTAAAAATTAAAAGCCCTGACCCTAGCACACAGCACCATCACCAGCCGGGAGGGAAACAAATCGTTGATACTATAAAAAATATATTTACAGAGGGCCCCACGACTCGATTTCCTCCCAGCCGGCAGGGAACGTCAGCCGAGGTCAGATGGCTTGCCCCACGTTGGGCGCCAATTGTTGAGGCTCTTTAGTCATCAGGTTGTTAATGAAATGACAGACTGTATTCTTTTTAGCCAGCCAGGAGGGAGTCTTTTATTCGTCTTCAACAAGAACATTACAGCCACAATACTCTCAATTCTGACACTCCATTTCTTTTATACACCAAAATTACGTCAATAAAAGGAGTTAACTTCTCGGCAGGGGAACGGATGATTTTCTTCCCAGTAAGGGGAGGAAAATATGTACGCACACACAACTTTAGTTTGGACTCTAGATAAACAGTTTGGATTGATTCGATCTGCTTCTTGTCACAAGGGAGAGAGTTTACAGTAATGAGGGTTTTGCACGAAAGGGAAAGATTAATGATTCTGTTTTGTAGGAAACTTTACCAGATGTTTTCCTGAACTCCATCTGACCTAATGTGCCTGCCTAGTTGTATCTGACTTTACATGTTCAACGTTCAAAACCAACAAAATCAGATCCAAAGGATATTAACGATCAATTCAGATTATTCTACATGTCATTATATTCTTCAGATCAATCTGGCAGTCATGATTTTCTAGAAAAAGTAACATTCCCAACTATAACTGAAGAGGATAAGGCCAACCTTGAGCATCCGATATCAGAAGCTGAAATTGGACATGTAATTAAGTTAATGAGAAACGGAAAAGCACCTGGCCCAGACGGGTATCCAATTGAGTTTTATAAAGCCTTTGCCAATAAATTGATTCTATTGTTGAGCTCAGTATACACAGAATCACTTAAACATGAAAAACTCCTTACATCTATGACACAGGCCACAATTTCAGTACTCCCTAAAAAGGGAAAGGATCCTATTAAATGTGAGTCTTACCGTCCAATTAGTTTACTTACGTGTGATTATAAAATCCATCCATCCATCCATCCATCTTCTTCCGCTTATCCGGGGTCGGGTCGCGGGGGTAGCAGCCTAAGTAGGGAGGCCCAGACTTCCCTCTCCCCAGCCACTTGGAGCAGCTCCTCCGGGGGAATCCCAAGGCGTTCCCAGGCCAGCCGAGAAACATAGTCCCTCCAGCGCGTCCTGGGTCTTCCTCTGGGTCTCCTCCCGGTGGGACGTGCCCGGAACACCTCACCACTAGCACTTTGAGATTTTCATTAATGAAAAGTGCGTTATAAATTGAATTCATTATTATTATTATTACCAGGGAGGCGTCCAGGAGGCATCCTAACCAGATGCCCGAGCCACCTCAACTGGCTCCTCTCTGATTATAAAATACTCACCAAAATTTTATCATTAAGATTAGAATCTATAGTCCCTCCCAACAATAGTACATCCGGATCAGACGGGCTTTGTAAAGGGTAGGCAGTCGTTTCATAATCTCAGACGCCTCTATAACATATTATACTCAAAACATTCAACTCACTCATCGGAGATTGTGATCTCATTAGACGCGCAAGCTTTTGATCAAATTGATTATGAACATCTTAATAAAACTTTGAATAAATTTGGCTTTGGACCCGTCTTCGTCTCTTGGATTTGCACAATATATGCAGCTCCCCAAGCTAGAGTAAGGACCAATAATTACAATTCTTCATACTTCACGCTTCAAAGAGGAACTCGACAAGGGTGTCCTCTCTCTCCTCTTCTCTTTGATTTGGCTATTGAGCCACTTGCCATAGCACTGCGATCCGACAATGATATATGGGGCATCAGGAGGGGCGGCCTAATACATAAATTATCACTATATGCGGATGACTTATTGTTATATATATCAGATTCAGAGGATTCTATTCCGAAATGTCTAGACATAATTTTGCAGTTTGGCAAGTCTTCAGGTTATAGGATGAATTTCAATAAAAGTATATTATTTCCGATTAATGCTGTAGCCCAAAATCTCTCCTTTGATTCATACCCATTCAGGATTATGATGGACTCTATGACATATATGGGTGTTAATGTTACACGTAGGTATAATGACCTATTTCAAAACAACTTTAAACCAATATTGGTGAAACTCAAGGAAGATCTCAGTCGCTAGTCGACCCTACCCCTGTCCCTGGCTGGACGTATTAATTCAGTAAAGATGATTATCTTACCCCAAGTCTTATATCTCTTTCAAACAATTCCCATCTTCATTCCCAAATCATTCTTCAGGGAACTTGATAAGCACATCAGTACATTTATTTGGAACAAAACCATACCTCGAGTGCGAAAAACAGTTCTGGAGAGATGGAAGAGAGATGGTGGGCTAGCCCTACCAAACTTTCTACATTACTATTGGGCTACCAATGTTTTTAAATTAACAATACTGTATGGTATAGTACATCGATGAGTGGGAATGGCCCGAGCTGGTGTTTAATGGAGCAATACTCATCCCCGTCCAGCTCCTTAGCCTCACTACTGTGTGCACCACTGTCGGCAGTAGTGGGCAAACAAACAAAACAGTAATCCTGTTGTGAGGGGCAGTTTGCGTATATGGACCCAACTCCGTAAACACTTTGGTCTTGTGCAAGCCTAGTGTACATGCCCCTAACCTCAAACTGCCTCTTCAAACCATCTCTTATAGATACAGCCTTCCTTACTTGGTAAAGAAAAGGCATAAAATGTGTGGGGGACCTTTTTGTGGATGGGACATTTGTTCCTTTTGACCATTTGGTAATGGAATTTGGCTTACCAAACTCTCATTTTTTCAGATATCTACAGGTCCGGGATTTTGTTTGTGCTCAGTTTCCTACATTTCCACTAAAACCAGAAGCTTGCCCTCTTGATGAATGTCTGGTACCCAAACCCGGGCGGTCGGGTGGTGTGTCTCAGCTGTATACCGTCATCCAAGCCATAAAATCTCCATCTCTTTTGCCTTTAAAAATGCAGTGGGAGGAGGACCTGAACATAGAATTGACAGAGGAGATTTGGCAAGGGGCTATACATAAAATATACACATCATCTATTTTGCCTTGTAAGGTTTGATCTGATTTCGATGTACCCATTTAGCAATTGGCTCTTTACGGCCTTTGCTGATTTTGATCTCGTAGATGACTGAGGACACTTTATCTGTTATCAGATGAGGTCCAGTCCACCTGGGCATTAGTTTGCGGGCGAGAGTTCCGGTCCCGGACTCTCCTTTCCCGGTTGTTGGGGCGAAAGCAAAAGTGTTTCTGAGGTGTACATTCAAATCTTTCATGTATTGTTGTGTAGTGTAGGCTGTCGCCATGACGGCGTCACCTGGTTGGTACAACAGGTGTAGAGGGAGAGTCATTTGTCGACCGGTCATCATCTCGAAGGGAGAGATGCCAGTTGATGTGTGTGGAGTGGCTCTTATGGCCATGAGGACCAGAGGGAGTTTCACATCCCAGTCCTTGTGATTTGCGGCCACGTATTTCTTCAAAATACTCACCACAGTTCTGTTTGCTCTCTCGACTTGGCCTGAAGCCTGTGGGTGGTAGCCGACATGAAAGTTGGCCTTGACGCCTAGCGTCTTCCACAGTTCTTTCATCACTTCACCTGTGAAGTGTGTACCTTGGTCTGAGTTCACCCGAAGGGGAAGTCCAAACCTTGAGAATATATGATTCATTAACAACATAGCAGTTGTTTGTGCTGTGTCGTTAGGAGCTGGTAGGCATTCTACCCATTTGGTAAATGCACAGGTTACCGTGAGAAAATATTTATTTCCTCTAGAGCTCTTAGTGAGTGGTCCAACCCAGTCGATCTGGAGGTCAGACCATGGGAATGCAATGCCTCTGCTTTGCAGTGGTGCTCTGTGAAGTGGTCTGGTTGGCTGAAACTGGCCACACACCACGCACCCTTCAATGTAGTCCTTGACATCCTTTTTCATTCCAGGCCAATAGGCAATTTGTTTTAATGCCGTCAGCGTGGCTTTATCTCCTTTGTGTCCTGCGGACGGGAGATCATGGGCATGGACTAACATCACCCCCCTTTGGTCATGGGGAACCACGAACACAGGTGAGGACGTTGGTCCATGAGCGAAAGTTAAGATGCCCTTGATTAGTTTTAGCTGTTTGCGCAGCTGATAGAGGACCTTAAGGTCTGGATCGGAATCCAGGTCGTCTTTAGACGGACTATTTTTGTTCGGATCAGTCAGGTACAGTATCATGGAGTTGATAGCAGGATCCGACTTTTGTAGTTGGATGATGTCTGGGTCAGTCAGTGCGGGTCGTACAGAGACTGCGTTGTCAGCAGGTCTGGTTGCGGCCTGTGCACGTGTGACTGCCATAACTCTGACTGAAGGTTGTGTTGGCAGAGTCTCGATTAACCAGGAGGGGTCGAAGGACCATAGAGGGCCTTCGTCGGCTCCTTCTTTGGCTAAGGAATCTGCAATGTCATTGTAGTGCTTGTCATCGCCTGGGACTCCAGAATGCCCTGGAACTTTCTTCCAGTAGATCTGTAAGTCGTGTGATGTCACCAAGTGATCACACGCTATGAAAAGCTCTTTGTGTTTGACCACTTTTCTGTCGCTTGTTAGGAAACCGTTCTGTTTCCACACAGCAAGGTGACAAGCGAAACTCAAACGAGCATAGTTAGAGTCAGTGCAGATGACTAGGGTCTTGATGGAGCGTTCTACTACCATCTGGAGAGCTATTAGGATTCCTGCAATCTCAGCGTACTGAGAAGTCTGAGATCCTAATTTGTAGCTGAAAGTTATCTGCTCTTGGTCTTGGAGGAGGACCCCTCCAACACCTGCTCTGCAGATCTTGTCGCGGAGGAATGAAGATCCATCCACGTACAATGTTGTCATATCTTTGCAGATATTGTCATCAAAGAAGTGGTGGTTCGGGTCTTCAGTCACAGGGGTTTTTTCCTCAGCCAACGGCTGGGTCGCTGGTACATCTTGTGTACACTTTTGGCAGAGTGCCAAGTCTGTCCCCAGATGTGACTTCTTGTTTTGACCATAACGTATGTCTAGGTTAAAACTTTGAAGCGCCATGAGCCACGTTGCAACACGTGAGTTTGTTACCACACCATCTCTGATGCGTTGGCTGTTTAGGAATGTCACTGGCTGGTGTTGTGTTTCCACAATGATTTTCTGTCCACCAATGTAGCTGGAGAAATGTTTTACTGCCCACACTGTGGTCAGTAGAGCTTTCTCACAGTCTGAGAATCTCAACTCGGGGCCTGCCATCGTTTTGCTGGCGTAGGCCACTACACGTTTGTCTCTGTCGTGTATTTGGTATAGACCTGCACTTATGCAATGAGCTGAGAAGCCCACTTCCAAGTAAAACTCTTTGTTGTAGTCTGGGTAGGCTAAACATGGGGCTGACTTAATCCTGTTTATAAGAGCGTCCATTGCCTGCTGCTGTTTGTCAGTCCAGACAAATGGGACGTCTTTCTTTAGGAGTTCAGTCAGTGGCTTTGCAAGGTCTGCATAGTTCTCTATGAACTGGTTCGAGTAGTTACACACGCCAAGAAAACTTTGTAGTTCTTTGAGATTGGTGGGGACCTTGAGATTGTCAAGGCCTTGGGCACGAGTTAAGATGCCATGGTTTGGTTTAATCCGTTCACGCAGTGTATCGGGAAGCTTGTACAGGAACCTCATAGGCTTCGGCCAACGTTTCTCCGTACGTTTACCTCTTTCTGCGTAATTCAGGTGTGTCACAACTGTCGGCGCAGTCGCTGGTGTGTCTGACTGGTCAGACCGCGGTGCGTCACTGTCGTTGTGATGTGTGTCTTCCCACTTCATGACTGAAGAGGTGCTCTTTGAGTCTGTAAGAACTATGTCATCTCTGAGTAGTTCTATACTCAAAAGCTCTTGAACCAAGGTTTCATCGAAAGCTTGGCTGATGGCTGAATTACCTGTCCCAGAGGACAGTACAGCGTCTGTGGTGTGGGATCCTCGGACCTCCACACAGTCTACTACCTGTGGTAGAGAGTGAGAGTACACCCCCCTTTTGTTGGAGGAGGGGTCCTCAAAATCTGTGACACTGAAATCCAAGTGACTGTCAGCATGTCGCGGACTGCCACTTCCAGGACTCACATGTCCTTGAACCAAGGTTTCATCGAAAGCTTGGCTGATAGCTGAATTACCTGTCCCATAGGACAGTACAGCCTCTTCGGTGTAGGATCCTTGGATCTCAACACCTTTCACTACCTGTGGTAGGTAGTGTTCAGTGAGTGCTGACTGTGTCAGCTCGCAGAGGAGGTTCTCTTGTCGGGCCAGAGTCTGGTCCAACTGTTGAGTCTCTACTGTCTCACCTGTAGTTGAAGGTTCACTTACCGGGCTTGTGACCACGGTTGGGGAGTCCCTCGTGGCCACTGCGGTACCTGCGGTTAGGCAGTCTGTACCACAACGAGGAGGCACTTTTATTGGCAGGGGTTTTCTCACTGTTGCCCACATTTTCTGTTGACCATAATCTATAATCGCTTCAAAACGGTTTATAAAGTCTTGGCCAACCAGAAATGGGAATGAGTCAAGTGTGGACACATACACTGGGTGGTGTAGTGTCGTTTTGCCAATCTGCATGTGAACCATAGCTATGGCTGTTAGGGTTGTTCTCGTCTCTGCGAGACCCTGTAGCTCAATAGCACATTCCTCAAAGGGTATTTGCCCGTCAACACCGTTAGCGGCGGTCCTCAGCTCCTCGAACAGCTTGGCCGACATAATAGTTATATCAGAACTGCCATCCAGGAGGGCTTCACGCTCAAGGACACCTTCCAGTGTGATGGGCAGGTAGGCTTTCTTAGCCACCCCCCTTTGCATAAAGTTACACAGAAACCTCTTGGGTCTTTGTCCACGTTTCTGTTCACGTGTGCCTCTGTCTGTGTAATCTTGTTTACTGTCAGCATCTTGTTGGCTGTCAGTATCATGACCTTCAGGATGTTGTTGTTTGTCAGCAATTGGTTTGCTGTCAACATCCATGGCCATGTTGGTAGTAGTGTGCTCTGAGTCTTGTGAAAGACAGTGCTACACATCGCTCCAGGTTGGTCAATGTTGATAGTGTCATTATCAATGATAATGCCACTCATTGTATCAGGTTGGTCAAGCACAGTAACATTCAAATCTACTGACAAACTACTTACTTCCTCTGTCTCTTCCGAGCATAGAGGTGTTGGGCCATTGTTTCGGGACATTTGTGACTCTTTGCCTGTTTCGAACTGTTCTGTTCGAGGCGCGGGAGGTGCAGTTCCAAGGCTCGGGGGTGTCTGTTGGGACAACGCATAGTTACATGAGTATAGGTCCCCATCCTTCAATTTCTTTTGAAGTTCACCCACCGATTGGCCTTGTTTTTCACCCATCTGGTTCGATCTGAACCATTTTGGTTTCTTTCTCCCGCGGATACCCCCACTTTGTGGTTTGTCAGGTTGAAAGGTCTGTTTCTTTTCGCCTTTGTTAGGAGAGGGAGTTGATGAACTTGTCCCTTCTAGCTCCAGCGAGTGGGATTTGACCGCTTCATTCGGGGACACCTGTAAGGGTGTTTTGGCTTGCATGTTAACTGCAAAGACATCCGCAGCACACTGTACTATTTCATGCAAAGATGTTGCTTCTAAATCACCCCAGGCCAAGTTCCATGGCAACTTGAATCTAACATCAGGGATTAGATTATCCCTGAAAACAGATTTGAAAAGCGTCTGCTCTTCCAGGTCAGGTTCCATCATGTCACCTATATACGCCTTCAAAATTCTGGCAAAGAAAAAATATGGATGTTCATCGTTTCTCTGCAAGACATTTCGGGCAGCTGAGTAGTCACCACACAATGAGAAAGATTTTTCCTCTGTGCAAGGTGCAGGGGGAGCCAGTTCATGGCTCCGGGGTTCCTCTTGGTACCCTCTGATGTATGGGTCTTCTAGAGGCACATACTGTATGAGCCTTGGACGCGTACCGTCTTGAACTTCCATCTTTAACTTGATTTTTTGTGAAAATCAATAAGACAGTTCGAATTTTAATGTGTGCAAATAAATCTTCACTTTTAATGCAGCACTGAGTCAATCAAACTAATCAGCTGTCTGGTTTAAGTGTTTCACTGTGTAATAAGTATTTCTATTCATAGGTACCTTCTTCAGGTTTTACCCTCAAATGAATTGTAAAAGTTAAATGCCTTTTTGCAGTGTTAACTTTAAAATATAACTTATTTTTCAACAACAGTTACTAACTAACCCAAGCATGACGTCCGTTTTACTTACTCAAACACTATTTAAAAGATTCGAAATAAATACATTGTTCACACTAAAATGTACCCAGAATGCTGCTCCATTATGCCTTAAAAAAGATGTATTGCAGTTTGGCTAAACTGTTTTCTGGAGTGAAAAATGGATTACCTGTTTATTTTAAATATTTTTTATTTAAAATAAACTGGAGGTGTTTGTGTGCTTAGCATAACATGACAGATGGCATTCCAAATAAAAATCAGTGACTTTTATCAATTTGTTGTCTGTTGACATCCTCAAAGTTGTTCTGCTATCTTTGTTTTGATTTTTTGTGAAAATCAAGTCAGCAGATGCTTTCTGTTTATTTTAAATTTTGTATTTAAAATAAACTGGAGTCATTAATTTTACACAGAAAAACGTTAAAAATGCAATTTTTAACTAAAAGTGTACAGTGTACACCAATTCTGTTTAAAATTCAGAGATGTGAAGAGCTTAATGTGGAAATTCTCTGTTCTCCATCATTTTTTTTATTTATTTTATTTAATCTGAAAATCAAATAAAAGATGCTTTTTGAGTGTTATTTTAAATCTCTTCAGTATTTAAAATGAGCATCAATTGTTCGTCTGTACCTCTGTTATTCAAAAATTCTTTATTTAAAATAAACAGGATTTTTTGTTTGTGTACAGAACAATTTTAAAGCTGGTAATTTTTACCATAAAAATTGCTGACTTTATGAGGTGTTGAGAGAAAAACTCATCTATTAACGTCCAGCAGGGAGCAGCGTCGAGTATGTTATCACGAAGCGACTGAGTTTAACACTAGCAAACCCAGGGGAAAAAAAAAACGCTAGAACTGCCATGAGTTTGTCAAAATGACAATTCTTTCATTAGGTGTCTTGAGCCTGGGGGTGGATGTCTTTGTTTGTGGGTAAACATCCCCTCCTGAGAATCTTCTCCCAGCATAATCTTCTCCAGTAGGTCAAAACAAAAGATCCCCCTCACACAGAGAACATTCAATTTACATACACCCCCCCACAAATTACCCCACATTCCAACAGCATTTTGCTCCTACAGAGAGTTGCTTTCACCAGAGACTTGTTGCTCTGTAGGTGGGGGGGTTCTTACAAGCTTTGATCAAAAATAATGTTACACTGAATTTTATTTTTTTATTTTTTTCATTCAACCTTTATTTAGTCAGGTAAATCTTATTGAGCCTCGAGGCCAATGAAACACATACATTAAACAATAAACAATAGAAAAGTAGCAAAAACATCCATCCATCCATCCATCCATCCATCCATCTTCTTCCGCTTATCCGGGGTCGGGTCGCGGGGGTAGCAGCCTAAGTAGGGAGGCCCAGACTTCCCTCTCCCCAGCCACTTGGTGCAGCTCCTCCAGGGGAATCCCAAGGCGTTCCCAGGCCAGCCGAGAAACATAGTCCCTCCAGCGTGTCCTGGGTCTTCCTCTGGGTCTCCTCCCGGTGGGACATGCCCGGAACACCTCACCAGGGAGGCGTCCAGGAGGCATCCTAACCAGATGCCCGAGCCACCTCAACTGGCTCCTCTCGATGTGGAGAAGCAGCGGCTCTACTCCGAGTCCCTCCCGGATGACTGAGCTTCTCACCCTATCTCTAAGGGAGAGTCCAGCCACCCTGCGGAGAAAACTCATTTCAGCCGCTTGTATCCGAGATCTTGTTCTTTCGGTCATAACCCAAAGCTCATGACCATAGATGAGGGTGGGAACGTAGATCGATCGGTAAATTGAGAGCTTTGCCTTTTGACTCAGCTCTCTCTTCACCACGACAGACCGGTACAGCGCCCGCTTCACTGCGGACGCTGCACCTATCCGCCTATCGATCTCACGCTCCAGTTTTCCCTCATTCGTGAACAAGATCCCGAGATACGTAAACTCCTCCACTTGGGGCAGGACCTCCTCCCCGACCCGGAGAGGGCATGCTACCCTTTTCCGGCTCAAGACCATGGCCTCGGATTTGGAGGAACTGATCCTCATCCCGGCCGTATCACACTCGGCTGCAAACCGCTCCAGTGAAAATTGTAAATCACGAACTGATGAAGCCAGTAGGACCACATCATCTGCAAAAAACAGAGAAGCGATTCTAAGGTCACCAAAACAAATCCTCTCAACACCTTGGCTGCGCCTAGAAATTCTGTCCATAAAAGTTATGAACAGAATCGGTGACAAAGGGCAACCTTGGCGGAGTCCAACTTTTACCGGAAACGAGCCTGACTTACTGCCGGCAATGCGGACCAAGCTATTTATATATATATATATATATATATATATATATATATATATATATATATATATATATATATATATATATATATATATATACAGGTAGTCCCCGACTTACGAGCGCTCTGACCTACGAGCATCCGGACTTACGAGCTGGCAAATTTTTGGAAAAAACGCAAAAAATACTGAGTTTTTCTGTGTTTTTTCACCACAGTCCGTTAGCTAAACATGTGGACACACGTTTCCGATCATTTTTATGCACTCATAAGCGGTTTTTCGATGAAAAACGAGTGTTTGTAGTCGCGCTAGCAAAACCGTTCCAACTTACGAGCGAAATTCCGGACTTACGAGACACGTGGCGGCCGTTCCAAATTACGAGATTTCCATGTTACGAGCGCCTCGTTGTAACGGAACTCGCTCGTAAGTCGGGGACTACCTGTATATATATAATATATATATATACTTATAAATATATATATACATATATACATATATACATATATATATATATATATATATATATATACATATATATATATATATATATATATATATATATATATATATATATATATATATATATATACATATATATATATATATATATATATATATATATATATATATATATATATATATATATATATATATATATATATATATATATATATATATATATATATATTATATATATATATATATATATATATATATATATATATATCACACACTTTATGGTATTGTAGGCCATTGCATTAGGTAATACATTCAGCAATTACTTTTACTTTAATACTTTAAGTATTTTTAAAAGCAAGTACTTATTTACTTTTACTTAAGTAAAAATATTAATATGGTACTTCTACTTTTACTAGAGTATATTTTTGTCTTTATGGTATTGTAGGCCATTGCATTAGGTAATACATTCAGCAATTACTTTTACTTTAATACTTTAAGTATTTTTAAAAGCAAGTACTTATTTACTTTTACTTAAGTAAAAATATTAATATGGTACTTCTACTTTTACTAGAGTATATTTTTGTCTGTTTATTTGCACTTTTACTTAAGTACAGTGTTTGAGTATTTTCTCCACCACTGGATTTACCTGACTATATAAATATGCCCCAAGGCCTCCTCCCCGCCAACAGAATGGAATGGCCTCATATACATACCAATGGCTTTAAAAATGCTAATTCAATTTGTCAGTTTGACAATCCCATGGGTTTTATAGGTAAAATTGTCATTTTGACAAAAACTGGTAGAGCTAGTGTTAAATCAGTACATGGAAAGAAAACAACCTATTAGGGTTAGTTTTCAGTAAGAACGTGATAATTGCTCGAACCGCTTTCTTGTCAGAGACAAGTTTATGTTGCTAGACAGGGTTGATGGCTTCAGATGAGTGTTTAAGTGTGTGTTCGTGTGTGAACGAGTGTGAACCAGCGAGTGTGACCTGTCACTCAAAGTGCGGCACCTGGAAGTGACGACAAAAATGGGCGGGCCAACGCAGCGTGCGTAGCGCGTCACCAGCTTCTTACGTGAGCGAGGCGGAGCTCGCTACAACATACGTGACGTCAACAAATCAATCACAGCATATGTAGTTCATTCTCCAAGCATAAATGGCGAATGTAGTTTCTACCTTCGACCAATGTAGCGCCGGAAATG